>CM068830.1:86859641-86947141 GCA_028554795.2 Sinohyriopsis cumingii | reverse complement strand
ATATATACACACACACACTGATGTTTTGGATTCATTCACCAATGAATAATCGAACCGGCCAGTTACGACCAATACATCAATAATTATATATTTCTTTTTTTTCTCATTGTTTTGAAATAAGTATATATTATTATTATTATTGTTATTATTATTATTATTATTACCTAACTTACCCTAGATACATATGATTTATAGAAATCCATACAAAACTTGCAAAGAGTTTCTCTTTGAGTCCAGTATTAGTCACTCTTGAAAATGGCAAAATCACTTCCGTGTAATCATGACGTATAAAATGTTGACGTCATACTTTGAGCAGGGGTTTCAAACGTTTCTCTCCCAATGTCTTAAGGCTGGTTTTCGCATGAACTGGCTCATATTCAATTTTGTGTTAGCACTGTATTGTAGTAAATACCACAATGCAATGCTGTTTCACTGAAATTGTAGTTCCCGCGTTGCATTGAATTATCGGGTGCTTTTCAAAGGAGTAATATTTTGATTATAGTGATACAGGCCGTGAAGACTTTATCTAAAAAATTAAACTGCATATGATTATAGGAGGAGAAAGAGATAATTTACCTTCCTTGTCCATAGTCTTTTCCTTCCCCAGTGCAATTGCCAACGCCATGACAATAACCAGGAATACCACCAAGAGAATGAGCAGAAGCTTTTCTAACAGAGTGCATTTTCTCTTTGTCTGACACTGATCACAGTTAATGGAACGCTCTTCATAATCTATGATGTCATCTTCAGAGCCAGTTCTTTCAAACGGTACATCCTGCATCTGGAGTAATGACATTTACGATGCAAAACAAGTCTGAGCAAAAGGTGTAAAGGATACGATAGTGTAAGGATACGATACTGTAAAGGATACGATAGTGTAAAGGATACAATAGTGTAAAGGATACGATAGACTGTAAAAATACACCCAGTAGTGCAATTCATAACGATCATAAATACATAGTATGTTTAGTGGAGACTGATAAAAATGAAAGAGTAATACCCTACAAATGACAGTGTAACTAAATGATCAATTTTATCATGTAAGAAAACTTTAAAGTAACAACATTTAAATTAGCAGTTTAATAAAAAGATAACTGATAAAATAGCACTCTACTGAATCGAAAGGAAATGCATACAAAGTAACGTAAAAATTGGCAAAATGATGAAGACTGATTTTACAGCATACTACAGCAATGATAACGGTAATTAGTTTCAACCGTTTCTTTGAGACACCTAGTATAAAACTTTGACCATTAGTTCAGGTTCCGTTGTACATTTATTAAGTACTGCTGAAAGCGGAACAGACATAAGTTGAAGTTATATGCATTTGCAACAAGCACAAAGAGAGACTGCTGGCATGCCTGTCCACTACTTCCATGTGCTGTGACAGAAATAATTATGTATAGTCATGGTTGTCACCCGTCGTAGAATAACACTACTTGTTTAAAACGTATAAATGTATCTATCACAACGAGCCAGGAACCGTTTAAGTGGTAATTTATATGCGAAATAATTTGAATGCTACGTTAGTTGAGAAACTGTATGAGTGAAGTGTTGTGAAGAGTTGTGGAGCAATCTCCTCTCGGGCTTAATTCTTTTCAATCCGCTATTCAGATTTAATTCTCAAATGAAATCAAAATCTCAATAAACAGCGTCAGCGATTTCAGTATTATATTCAAGTCAGACAGATGCAGAATTTAAATAATAGGATCTGAAAATGCAATACACTTTTCTTCACATCTCTGAATCATTAACATTCTGCTAAACATTACAAGCCCATCCAGCCGTGTTACGCGTGATAATAGCACGTGTAACCAAAATAATTTTGTGAATTAATTGGACTGAAAAAATATATAGCGGCATGTAGCTTATTTATAATTATGCAAACATCAAAGAAGCCATTATATCCAACCAGCTGTATCGAATTCGTTGCTGCTAAAATACATCAAAATCTGATTTCTTTCTCTCACTGAATGCAACGCCGTATCGTTGGTATGATCTACACACCAAAAAGACATATTCAATACGAGTTTTCCAGCTACAGGGAAATCCAAACGGAGCTTTTTAATAAATTAATTTGTAGATTTCTAGTCAGAGCAGGTATAAAATAGAAAAGTCTGAAATAAAAATGCTGATCGTGTCAAAATATATATGTTAAACGAAATTTGAAATAAAAGGTCAAATAATATATTGTCCATCAGGTACAATCGAGCAATTGCCTGTATCTGTAAACTTTGCTCCATAAAAACAAAAGCACTACGAACAGTAAAGTCTGTTTGAATCAATCCAATCAAAACTTATTATTATTATTTAAGTTGACAGAGATAGGAATACTTTTTTAATGAAACAGGATAACACTTTTATGAATTGATCGAAACTGTAGGCATATATGAACAGCTCTCTAGACCGCATGTGTCAAACTCAAGGCCCGCGGGCCACATCAGGCCCGGCGTACAATTATATCCGGCCCGAGAGAGAATTTTAGGCAAAAATATTTTTTAATGGCCCTGCGATATAAAGTGCAAATCAGATTCCCTAATTAGCAGCCTTGCCAAACATCCAGCTCTGACAAATTGGCATAAGAGCGAAAATGGGTATGCCAATGATTTTTTATTATTAAAACTTTTTTCTGTTTTAATTTATATTAATGTTTAAAAAAGGTTTAATTTTCTGCTTATTGAATGTTTATCGTGTTCGGCCCGCAACCTTACGTGTGATTTGAGTTTTGGCCCGCTGAGCGATTGAGTTTGACACCCCAGCTCTAGACAAACATCTTGGCGATGTTTTGTGGCGTGATCCTCTAATATCGTCATACCAAAGCAGGGGGAATAATTTTCACTTATGTTGTGACCAACAATCAGTCATACAGAATCAGATTCCTTGCCAACAAGCCTAAAAACGACCAAGTACATGTCATAGGTCTTATTAATATTGGCCATACATTACTGATATCACCAACAATGTAGATACATACATTACTGATATCACCAAGAATGTAGATACAGACATTACTTATATCACCAAAAATGTAGGTACATACATTACTGATATCACCAAGAATGTAGATACATACATTACTGATATCACCAAGAATGTAAATACAGACAGTACTGATATCACCAAGAATGCAGATACACACATTACTGATATCACCAAGAATGTTGATACATACATTACTGATATCACCAAGAATGTAGATAGACATTTACCAGACACTCGAGATTTCTCAAAACACCGCGAGATGTCTGGTTGAACTAGACCAGATCATTCAATATAGCAGATTGATAGCCTTTATTGTGCTAATTTTCACTTTACTGCAAATCTACGACATCGAATGCAGTGCCGGGGCATCAACCAGATGTTTAAATACAAACCATAACAGTGATGTGTGTTGTAGTTTGATCACTAAGCAATGTCAATACACCTTATTGCTCAAAGCATAGCAAAAATCGATTTATGGAAACGAAATTAGGCCACGAAATACCCGTAAGTAAATTTTGATCATAGAATATCATTTCCAAATACCATACGTTAACCATATCTAAACACAGTTGTCAACCATATGCAAATATAGTTGTTTAACCATGTCTAAATACAGTTTTTTAACCATGTCCAAATACAGTTGTTTAACCATGTCCAAATACAGTTGTTTAACCATGTCCAAATACAGTTGTTAAGCATGTCCAATACAGCTACAAATTATTTTTTGTTGATAAATGTGTGATTATTTTCAAAGAGATAAATTCGATGAAACATGTGATAATTTAGCGTCAAAAGTATCAAAACGAGTGGTGGATAAAAACCAACCAACAAACCACTTTCATACACTGAGTATAACTGTTTATCTAGATGCATAAAATCAATGGGTAAGAACTCTTTTTCTTTCGATTTGCCGTGACTAGAAATATATTATCTTTTGGTTCTATAATTTTCTCCTTTTAACACGACATTACGTAAGCAGTAGCAATAATATCGACGTAAGATATAAAATATAAACTATATACCATTAAAAAGTACATTTGTCATCAACAGGATGTTAAAATCGTTAAATCATCTGGTATTTTGTTTTGCAACAAAAGTTTCATTTCTACTGATGCAGAAAGTATTCCAAATTTAATATTACCTGAAGGTAGACCCATTTTGAATCGACAAACCTTAGAGTAGATGTATGCATTGACATAAATGGCATTTAAAAAATATGGCACTTTACTCATCAATATGAGAGTACGTTACTTTAAATCACAGCAAATTGAACGACATAAATGATATCAAGATATTAATTAATCGATTGGTGAAAAGTCAGGAAAAGAGAGAAAGTTTTGGCACACCATTTTCATTTCTACGCGAAGAACGTTTAAAAAGTATTATCAACAACTAAGGACGGTTAAACAGCTTTCGAATAAGTTTTAGTTAGATTCTGTCAACAATTACCGAAGAAGGCATCAAAACATCAGCATCTAAACCGTTTCAGTATTACGGTTGATATCTGAATCACAAGCAAAATAATCTCACTTAAAACAATCCCCTAACACTACATGAATTAACGAATTATTGAAAAATAAATATGCGTTGTATCTATATAGAAGATAATCAAGAGATATTTAGATCAGTGGTTAATTTGTAAGGATCAATGCCAACTTAAACCAATTCTGTGGTGATGATGCTAGAGAATATTCAATATTTTGGAATGAGTGAAAAAAGTCTTTGATATCAGGAGAAAAGACATAAGAGCAACCGGTTCCTATTGAACAAGCTTGTTAAAGAAGCTGAAAAGGATTTCTCTTAAATGATCATCGCAAACTCTTTCTGAACAAATTTCTGTTACAAATTTATCAGTTTCATTTTAGGCTGGTCCACATACATGATCATTAATTATCCGACTATCAAATTCTGTAATCTCCTGGTTTTCAAAGTATTTTACTCAAAGAAAACTACGATTACTTTTTGTTGAGCCTGAGACAAAAGCGGACACTCAGGCGGGATAGAAATGTTGGTAATAACAATTACACAATGTATACTGCCGATTGTCATGATAATTAGAAATTAATTGGTCACGTTTCTGATGAGATTTATGTTGTGTTATTTCCTATAGTGATGCACTTTAGTGACTGGTCCCAAAAAACGTTCCCTTGTAATGTTTTTTTTTTCTTCAAATGAACAAGATAAGGAAGTTTACGTAATGTCTCAAAAACAAGAAATGGAAATGTCATCTCCTACAATGAGAGTTTTGATCACTGTATGTATGTATGTATGTATGTATGTATGTATGTAAGTATGTATGTATGTATGTATGTATGTATGTATGTATGTATACACACACAGAGATGTATTATGTGTAGATCCTAAAATAGGATCTGAATTTAGTACGAAAATGTAAATATTTTGTCAGTGATGGCAACAGATGAGAGAGTACTTGAGATTGCAATATAGCTATCCTTCCGAATGAGCTAATTCGGTAAACTTCGTGTAACCTTAAATTAATGAATCAGTTTAATGTTATACTTTCTTTGCAAGCCCACAACACGTGACAGATAATATAAGATCAATCCGCGTAGTGACTTAATTCGGTTAATTTCCAAAACAATCATTATATATATATATATATATATATATATATATATATATATATGTATGTGTGTGTGTGTGTGTGTGTGTGTGTGTGTGTGTGTGTGTGTATGTATGTATGTATGTATGTATGTATCTATGTATGTATCTATGTATGTATGTATGCATGTATGTATGTTTTAATTTACTACCTCGTTGTTTCTCTGCCTGACCAACCTACACGGTGAGAAAGGAAGAGATGGGGATGGGAGGTGGGGTAGCAGCCTTCGTATACTTTAATATTTAAAAAGTATTCTGTTTTTAGAACCTTATTGTAATTTTTTTAAATTAAATACCAAAAACAGAGCATTAAATTAGTTATTTGGTGAAAGTTCAATTAAAGGGTTCCACCAGGCACAAATTCTTTTTTCTCTCACTTCATAAATTTCCAAGTATTTTTTCCTTATTCATGAAATAAAGAGCTAAAACCCAAAGTAGAGACGGATTTCGATGAAATTTTTGTGTACTATGTTTAATTATTTTGGAAATATGGGAAAATGAATTATTAATATGTTATTATTATTTTCCAACTTAGAAATGTATCCCTGATCAAGAAAGTATTCTCTAGCGCTTTTATTTTTACATATGCATATTAATGCTCCATGAGCAGATCACGATTTGATATATCAACAGTATTGGCATATCAAATTGCATTACATAAACACTTTACAAGACACTTTATTATCATTAGTATTAGTTATATATATATATATATATATATATATATATATATATATATATATATATATATATATATATATATATATATATATATATATATATATATATATATATATATATATATATATATATATATATATATATATATAAATATGAGTTATCTCTCTGTCCCTACCTTTCACACCATTGTTTTACCTCAAGATTGTTTTTGAAACAGCGGTGAGCCTCCCCTTGGGCAATACACTTTCGAAACATGTTGGCAGTCTGATTAATGTACACTAGCAAACATATAAACAGTTACTCAGTTTTCACTGCTTTTATATCAATTACTTGTTTTGGGTCACTCGCGCCTCGGTTTCGCATCTGTGCATGAAGTCGCCTATGGTTTTCCATTTCGAACGCAGACATGCCAACTGATTTATCCTCAATATCATTGACTAGAGTTTACTAATTATACTGAAACTACTTTGTGCGGCAGGCAGAAGTTCCCAATAGACACGTATTCGTGAAGGTAATCGCATTGAAAGTATTTTACCAGCGCCACCAGTCACACCCGTTATTATTGATGTGGTTCCTACAACAATTCCTATTGGAGTGCCTTTAATAGCTGCCGTAGTCCTGATTCTCGTCACACCCAAATCAACGGTGGATGCAACTGCGACTTCGCAAATACGATCAACAACTACATATATATTGTTTGTATTTACCAAGTAGCGGGGTTTTCAAACACCTAAGCCGCTTACAAATGATCAAGTCTGGATCATATTAATTCATCCTAGCCGGATTTAGTGGCAGGTGGGGTGCAATGACAATAGTGATAAATAATGAACATCGTGGGAGACATCAGGGTTTCAAGGGTTGTCATCGCCGGGGGCGGTTGTGGGAGATAAGCACCCACTTCCCTTGGAAATCTCCCAATGGCTTGCGTCTGATAGAGCCTCTGACAACCAAATCCAGCTCCAGGCCTTCACGAGTGGCGGAACCTGTTTAAACTGACTGGAGAAGGGATGACAGGCGAGCTTCTGGAGCCTCAAAACCAGATGCTTCTGGCAGATAGGGCTCGTTAAACTTGGGTGGTTGCCCATCTAGGAGAAGGTAAACTCCGATTTCAAACCTTCGCTGCCTTGCGACTATACCCTCTTAGGGGAAAGGCTAAGGGAGTAAACCCCAACAGAAAATCCGGAGTCGGAGTCCCTAAGGCGACTTGGCATTGATTTCAGTGTCATCTCGGCAACTCCTGCAACGCAGCTGGTGCCATGACGTATCGGCTTGTCCTTTCCCTTGGATCCATCAGCTGCGTGGAGAGGGGGGATCAGCTGCATGGGCAACAGTTGATTCCCCATATCACCCTGCCCAGGCTTCCGCCCTGGAGAGGACACTCCAGCTTCGCTCCATAGCGACGACACAACACGGGAAGCAGCAGTTTACCGGTTATAAGTCACCGCTCGATTGGCGTAGAGCCAGACGCCAGGGGTTGCTTCCGACGGTGGGAGAGACCAACATGTTTCACTGGACAGCTACCGCCCGCCTCAAACTGGGCAGCCCACAGCCAATAAGGTGCCGTCCCGCCACAGTTCGCCTGCCTTGCTGGGTGCGTATGGCTTAAGGTACGCGAGTACCTGACAAGCGGACTGCAACTATTGCACCAAGAAATAACAAAGCAAAAGTTGTTGTTGTTGTTATAGGGTTTAACGCCATTTTTCAGCACAAGATAGGCTATACATGGCGGCCAGTATTAATGGCGGAGGAAGAACCAGGGAAAACCCCGGAAAGAACCACCGACCCACGAGAAGCTACCGGCAAGCTTTCTCACATATCCACATTTGCCTAGCCCGAGACTCGAACCCACGCAGACAGAGGTGAGATGGCAGTGATCCGTGACGGAGAGCGCTTTAGACCACTCGGCCACTCGGGGCCCCCAAAGCAAAAGTAAAAAAGAAGACTTCAATCCTCAAGCTAGGTACCTGGAATGTCCGGACCATGCTGACTGGGCTTTCAGTTGATCTCCAGACAATCAGTGATGTTCGTAAGACTTCAGTCATCAACGACGAACTTGCAAGGCTCCAGGTCGACATCGCCTCACTACAGGAGACACGACTACCAGATTCTGGGTTCCTCAGAGAAAAGAACTACACATTCTTCTGGCAAGGAAAGAGTGCAGATGAAGCCAGAGAGTTTGGTGTTGGATTCGCTGTCAGGAACACTCTGCTGGGAATGATAGAACCCTGCCAACAAGGAAATGAAAGACTGCTATCCTTCCGCCTCCACACCACAAACGGGCCTGTCAACCTGATCAGTGTTTACGCTCCCACACTAAGATCCGCCACAGATACCAAGGATGAGTTTTATGATGAGTTAAACTCGCTCATTGACAAATTTCCCAAGGAAGAGAACTTGATTTTGCTGGACGACTTCAATGCTAGGGTGGGTGCCGATCATGACTCTTGGTCCTCCTGTCTTGGCAAGTTTGGCGTTGGGAAGATAAATGAGAATGGGCAGCGCCTTCTAGAGATGTGCTCGTGCCACGAACCCAGCATCACCAATTCATTCTTTCAGACAAAGCCACAGCACAAAGTGTCTTGGAGGCATCCCCGGTCTAAACACTGGCACCAGCTGGACTTGATCATTACAAGACGGTCAGCCATGAAGAGTGTGCTTCTTACCCGTACCTTCCACAGTGCTGACTTCGACACCGACCACTCGCTGGTGTGCTGCAAAATGAAGCTTCAGCCAAAGAAGATCCACCGCTCTAGGCAAGAGGGTCAACCACGCATTGATGTGAGCAAGACATCATATCCAGACAAGGCTGAGGAATTCACATATGCTCTTTCCAAGAGGTTTGACTCGGAACCCCACAACGGCAGTGCCAAAGAAAGATGGGATTACATCAGAGAGATTGTATACAGCACAGCCACACGGATCTTTGGTAAGAAGCAATCAAAGAACAATGACTGGTTTGAGGCTAACTCTGCCACGCTCATGCCAGCCATAGAAGAGCGTCGCAGTGCTCACCTGCAATATAAGCGATCCCCCTGTCAGACGACACTACAGGCATGCAGGTCTACCAGAAGCAAAGTGCAGAGATTAGCACGGCAGTTTGCCAATGAATACTGGCTTCAGCTCTGTCAGGGTATCCAGTCAGCAGCAGATATTGGAAACATCAGAGGCATGTATGATGGCATAAAGAAAGCAATGGGTTCCACGAAGAAACTGACAGCACCACTGAAGTCTGCCACAGGTGATACCATCCACAACAAGGGCAAGCAGATGGAGCGTTGGGTGGAATACTACTCCGAACTGTACTCCAAAGAGAACCACGTGAACAATGATGCCCTCAACGCCATTGAAAACCTCCCTCTCATGGCCGAACTGGACGAGAAACCTACTGTAGACGAACTAAAGAAGGCCTTAGAGAAATTGTCCCTAGGTAAAGCCCCAGGGAAGGATGGCATCACAGCAGAACTCATCAAGTGTGGATGTAGCGTGCTTCTCACACACCTGAACGACCTCCTATGCCAGTGCTGCGACGAGGGGGCAGTGCCTCAGGACATGAGAGATGCTAACATCATAACCCTGTACAAGAACAAGGGCGACAGAAGCGACTGCAACAACTACAGGGGCATATCACTTCTCAGCATCGTGGGTAAAGTTTTCGCACGCGTCATCCTGAGCAGACTGCAGACGCTTGCTGACAGAGTTTACCCAGAGTCGCAGTGCGGGTTCCGCACAGAGAGGTCCACAATCGACATGATCTTCTCTGTCAGGCAACTGCAGGAAAAATGCAGAGAACAACACAGACCCCTCTTCCTGGCCTTTATAGACCTCACCAAGGCATTCGATCTGGTCAGCAGAGACGGACTCTTCACAATCCTGGCGAAAATTGGTTGCCCTCCAAAGCTGCTAAGCATGATCCAGTCCTTCCACGATGACATGAAAGGCACAGTGCAATACGATGGCTCAACATCCGACCCCTTTGACATCCGCAGTGGAGTTAAACAGGGCTGTGTCCTTGCCCCCACTCTCTTCGGCATCTTCTTCGTATTCCTGCTCAAGCACGCCTTTGGGACGTCCACAGAAGGGATTTACCTGCACACACGATCAGATGGCAGACTGTTCAACCTGGCACGACTGAAGGCAAAGAGCAAAGTGCGTGAAGTAACCATCAGGGACATGCTCTTCGCAGACGATGCTGCTCTAGCCACCCACACAGAAGCTGAGCTTCAGCGCCTGATGGCCTGCTTTGCTAAAGCATGTGATGAGTTTGGGTTAACCATAAGCCTAAAGAAAACAAACGTAATGGTTCAGGACGCGGACCCCCAAGCATTAGCATCAACAACTACGAACTTGAGGTGGTGAGTCAGTTCATGTATCTCGGCTCTACCATCACCAACAACCTCTCGCTCGATGCTGAGCTCAACAAGCGGATCGGAAAGGCATCAACAACTCTCTCCAAGTTGTCGCAGAGAGTGTGGAACAACAGCATGCTGACCATGAACACTAAGATCACCGTGTACCGTGCATGCGTGCTAAGCACTCTCATGTATGCCAGTGAAACCTGGACTCTGTATGCCTCACAAGAGAAAAGACTGAGCGCCTTTCACATGCGATGCCTCCGACGCATACTCGGGATCACCTGGAGCGATCGAGTAACAAACAACGAGGTGCTCGAGCGTGCCAAGATTCCCAGCATCATCATACTCCTCCGCCAACACCGCATCAGATGGCTGGACCATGTACGTCGGATGGTTGACGGACGGATCCCCAAAGACATTCTTTATTCGGAACTCGCCTCTGGCAAAAGGTCGATCGGACGGCCACATCTCCGCTTCAAGGATGTCTGTAAGCATGACAGGAAAGCCCTTGATATTGATGTCAACACCTGGGAAGAGCTCGCTCTAGACAGATCAGGCTGGCGACATGCTCTGATCACTGGTCTGAAAGCCGGAGAGGACAAGCATGCTTGCTAGCTGATGAAAGACGATCACAGAGGAAGAAGAAGCAGCCTCATCCAACACCTGACACAACCTTCAAGTGCAGCAAGTGCAGCAGGGACTGCCACTCCCGCATTGGACTACTTAGCCACAGCAGACGCTGCACAGCCACCAACCGGGACATCTCTCATGGGCGCAGTTCCATCGTCTCTCGAGACTAACGGATGCCAACGACGAGGGGAGACATCAGTAATGCGTACCGCTAAGACAATAATGTTCAAGAATTGTTCATAAATACAAAATCTGACAGCAGTGAAAACAAGTCTGTCATTTACAAGATCTCCTCATATGCTTAAGAATGCGTAAATTGAAGTTACAATGCGTGGTTGTTAAGTTGTTGATAGCACCTTTGAATCCACACATTTAAGCATACCAACCACAAGCAACCACTTTTTCACAGAAGCCCTCGACATAGCATAGTCTCTAATTTAACCGTTTTCGATAATTAAGCATGGATCTTTGCAACAGCGCCTGACAGAATCAGAAAAATGTCCACGTTAGATGTCTGAAGTTTTCCAGTTTGATCTTGGAAATATCACATGGTCACCCAGGTCAACATCAGCAACACAGCTGGTAAACTTAGCCAAGAGGTCTTTGTTGGCAAACCTGTTCAGATCCACGCAAAGGCCGCGCAGGGCTCCATAAATATTAATAACAGGCATTATGTTAGCCAGTAAATGTAGACTTGGGGTAATGGACGCGTGGCCTTAAGCGAGTTGTACCGGGTAGTCGAAGGATGAATTAATGTGATCCAGATGCACGCATTTTTAAGAGGCTTAGGTGTATGAAAACAAGCCTGCCAGGGTAATCCAAGGCCTGCCAGGGTAATCCAAGGCCTTTTCCTTTTTTATTTGTTTTGGAGACGCTATCTGATCTTCAACTTTAAATGCATCTTTGATATAGTTCCGACGACCGTAACGTAGTCGCTTTCGTAACAGCTAAAGACGCAGTTGCTAACGATGCTAGAATAGCAGTGAGAAATGGGAATATTCCCCTTGTCTTGTTCTTTGTACCACTTTTGTCTTTGACAACTTTAATTTCACGGGGCGTCATTTGACCGCATGATTAGCATGGTTGGGTGGGAAATGGTGCTGTTGCAAATGGAAAACCATAGGCGATTTGGTGCATAGATATGAAAACGTGGTGCCACTGAATAGAAACAGGCGATCGATTTTTAAATCGAATCAACGATGTATTCGATGCCCAGTCTATCACCAACAAAGCCTAGTAAGGTATGGACTTTTCATCTCGTAAAAATCAATATAAAAATATTGTCTGGGACAAATACTTAATCAAACTAGTAAACTATTATGTTTTACTACGTAAACATTATTAAAGTAATTGAATGCAGTTCACCTTTCGTCCCACCGTAACATACTAATATCAAGGATATCAACTATCTTAAATTCGCTGCAAGTCAAGTGGCAGCGTGTTGATGTGGCTGTGATGGTTTGTTACTGGCGTGATAATTTATTGTTTTACTGTCACACAGCGTAGACACGTGCGATGATCAGGGTAAACTCTAGAGTCATGTGACACAGAAGCAGTTTATCTATCTCAGCTACAAAAATTACAAAAAACAAAAACAAACATTGCTGTTAGGCTACTTTATCGATTGTTTATTCTTCGCATGGCCAGCAAAGATTCTTCAATGGACTTTTAGTAATTTGGCAGTAACATTTGCTCACTGTTTCTTTGTCCTTGCATTATCAAGCAATCAAATATCTTATATGGTTAACTTACTTTTATAGAAGTCTTGCTACCGCTACCGTTCAGCAGCTCATTTTCGTCTGTGCATGTTGACCTGAAATAGACACCAGAGAAGAACTGTTCAATATCAGAGGGAGAAAGGAGTTACCAGTCAATTAATAATCTCACGAGCACGTTACAATGTACCAGTCAATTAATGATCTCACGAGCACGTTACAATGTACCAGTCAATTAATGAACTCACGAGCAAGTTACCAGTTTTTGTAAATTCAAGCAGAATGGGAATAGTTCACAATTCAAGGAATGCTTCCGTTCAAATGCAAAGAACCAGTGATCGAGATGAACAGCTATCTGAAAGTAACATTTCTGTCTGAAGAAAATAAGTTCAGCCTGAAACAAATAAGTCAATGGACTGTAGTGGTGATAAAATTGCACAGTCGTACATTCCATAAAAATCTCTATTAATGAATTAAAAACAATGCATCTTAAAGTCAGATTTTATACAAGACCTTTCCAAAGTACCAGATATTTCATTTCTAGAGGGAATCCAATCATACATGTCCAGATAGGACTTGTGCCTTATTTGTTCTGAAAGTAATTCTACACTTTACTTCTTTTGTTCGCCTACGCTAATAAGCTGCAAGTGGGATAGTTAACCGAAGTGCCCGGAATATTTATACGCTATAGCGTAAGAATACATTCCTTATTTATGATCTCTGGTTTTACAGCGAGCTAAAATATTTATTTTACAAAACGTATTTTAAGTTTTAAAAATTAATGGGTCTATGAAGTGATTAGTCAGTGCAAATTGTCCCTCAGACCTATGTCAAAACACAGTATATGTTATGATGAAATTGTTTGAATCACAAACGATTCATGAAAGTCAACGTTCACCTTGACTAAATTCATTTACATCAGTTTGATCCATTGTAACAATCTGCTTGTCTGATGCACGTTTTAATGAAGAATGGTACAGTTTGTGTGATATAATGTAAGTGTTTCAACGCTTCCACTTTTTTAACTGTAACCTCGTTATTTTTCCGTCATTTGTATTAATGTGTTGAAGGAAACCATTGCACTTTTTACTCGGACGAAAGCAGTTATAAAATTGTGTCCTTTGGGACTTAAGTCAACTCGAACGAAATCAATTATAAAGATGTGTCATTTGGGACTTAAGTCAACTCGGACGAAAGCAGTTATAAAGATGTATCCATTGGGACTTAAGTCAACTCGGACAAAAGCAGTTAAAAAGATGTGTCCTTTGGGACTTAAGTCAACTCGGACGAAAGCAGTTAAAAAGATGTATCCATTGGGACATATTTTACTCGGACGAAAGCAGTTATAAAGATGTGTCCTTTGGGACTTAAGTCAACTCGGACAAAAGCAGTTAAAAAGATGTGTCCTTTGGGACCTAAGTCAACTCGGACGAAAGCAGTTATAAAGATGTGTCTTTTGGGGCTTAAGTCAACTCGGACGAAAGCAGTTATAAAGATGTGTCTTTTGGGACTTAAGTCAACTCGTGTAATTGAGATAGTTTAGAGTTCATCGGATACCTGTTTCGAGTACAAATTGAATTTTATTAATATCTGCCAGTCTGTCGTTTAATATACTAGCTTTTTGTCCAGGTTGATTTCAAACTCGTGTACTTAACCACTTCTACAAGCGTCCATGTATGCTCTTATATCGCATGGCTATATACTATGGTCAGTATACATGTTGCATTCCTGTATAAATAAGAGTGGGTTGTTTCACAATGGAAAATGATAGTCTCAGACAACAAACCAGGGTCAGATTTAAAAATGTATATGGTGAAGAGTACACTTTATTATTTACATTAACAAATCAACTAATGCTGACAGTAAAAAGATACGAAGACATAATTTGGCAAGTTTAAAATTGCCGCCTGTCTTAAAATAATACCTATGATGCCTGTACTGGATGAAAGGTTTATAACTTGGTTGGCTTGTGAAGGCCAGCTGAAAGTAAAAAGGTTAGTAACAACATCATATGTATACGGCCTGGTGAGGTTAGTAACAACATCATATGTATACGGCCTGGTGAGGTTAGTAACAACATCATATGTATACGCCTGGTGAGGACGAGTTCGGCTGTGTCAGCAACAGCACACATTCCACAGTTAGCTTTTTTTTGCCAATTTCGCCGCAGATAAAATATAATAAACACATTTAGTTAATCCAAGACAAATGTTAAAAACTTTTGTGTAATTCAGAACGTACATTAGACAAACTTCTGTGTACTGGGTTATAACAGATTGGTTTTCTTTCATGAGTTTACGCCATTTTTCAGCATATGAGAGGCTATACATGGCGTATATTTGGTGAAGGAAGAACCCCCATAGGGCCCGGGAGGAATCACTAATCCGCAGGAATCTACTGGCAACCTTTCTTTCATATCAACATTAGCGGGACCAAGGGAATCTCACAGACTATATATATATATATATATATATATATATATATATATATATATATATATATATATATATCTTCAAAATCCTCATACAGCAGCGTGCTTCTTTAGCGCTGGTACAGGACACTGAACATGTACTTGTTCACATAAAGAGAACAGGTATCAGCATTTCTAAAACTAGATAATCAAGTGTCTCTGTGGCTTATGCCGTCCATTCAATAAAAAGTATAGAATTTTGAAAAAGTCTTCATTCATTGTATTTGTCACATTTTTGTCTGATATTCTAAAATAGGCTCTTTGTTTTTGTTCTTGTGATCTCCTCTAACATTTTGATCCAGAAAACAAGACGTTCATCATAATGCTGGATTTATAAGCAAGTGATTGGAATGTACGGAATAATGAAGTTATTAAATGTATGGAATAATGAAGTGATTGGAATGTACGGAAAAATTAAGTGATTGGAATATACAGAATAATCAACGCTAATAAATGGCTTTATAATAATAATAATAATAATAATAGTAATAGTAATAATAATAGTAATAATAACAACAATAAAAAGAAAGAAAGAAAGATAAAAAGATAGATGGGGGGGAGAGTGTGTGTGTGTCTGTGTGTGGTGTGTGTGTGTTATTTGGGGTTTAAGCGTAGCTTTAACATTATTCCAGTCAAACTACTACCATGTCTTTAACGTGACAGTTTATAGTGATGTCTAGCTCTGGGGCATCATGCCGCAGATATGTGACATCATGTCCCACCCAGACACATTATCCTGACACCATACCTACCAGAACTAATGCTAACCTCTTAATGCTGAGCGCCAAGCAAGGCAGCTACTAGTACCATTTTATAAATCTTTGGTATCACTCAACCGGAGTTCGAACGCACGACCTCCCGCATCGGAGGCGGATACTGCAACCACATTGGCTATTGGAGCGGTTTTCTAAATATAACATTAAACACATCTTCAGACTGATATTAAACAAGAAAGAAAGAAAGAAAGAAAGAAAGAAAGAAAGAAAGAAAGAAAGAAAGAAGCAAAAGAGGATCTCTATTTTTAATTATGAAAACACGCCCATTAAAAATTATAATGCTATAAATCTAAAGTCATAACAAATGCCTGATATATACCACAGTATATCATCAAGTGCACTCTCTCAAAGCAAACAATTACGAATATATGGTCTTAAATTAAGTAATGAAAAGAGCGAAATCTAACACGTTTTGAAAATTTCAACAAATAATTCATTTTTCAAGATAGAAATGTGAAATTTTAAAACGAACTTACTGTAATGCGGATTAGATCCCAAAAATAGTCCAAAAATTTGTGTCACCAGTCCTAATGAATAAAATTATAATTATATTTCAGTGGTGTTTGAAATACGATCCAGCGCTGAATGCGGTTATGTGCCTATAGTGGCCTGGGACTTGGTAATGAGATCAAAGTCTTTTGGTGAATAATAATAATGTAAAATGTTCGAATTACTGTTACTCAGTTAGTCCGCTTATCACTTTTTGTCCTCTCTACGTTTTCATTTTTGTGTACGTCTGTCAGAGCCAGTTTAATATCGACGCATGACTACATCGATAAGGACATGTATTACTTCCTGTAATTCCACAACTACTGTCATCGAAATAATACCTCTCATAAAGGGGGTTAAACTTGCTATGTTAGATTTGTATCGGTTGGGGGAAAGTAATAAAGCCTATAAACTTGCTCTCTTGCCTGACATTCTGACTTATTGACTGTTTTAAATAAAGTTATTATTAGCGAATGTTACAATCTATTAGCATCAAAATCGATAATTTTCGCGGAAATTGAATTGCGTGAAACCATGTGAATAATATGCGCAAAACTGCAATTCCAGTTCCTGACGCAGAAGAAGCTCAACACCTTCCCGTTATTTATGTCGACAAATTTAAGTGTCAGGCGAAGGTCTAATTAAATTACAAGTGAAACAATGTGGTACAGTGTAAATTAAATTTTCAAATTACGCAAAATATTCTGTCAAGCTGGAAAATTTGACACTTTGTTATATGCTAAGGTTTGTAGTATAACCCCAATGTAAATTGAACAATAGAAATCATTTCTCAAGTTCAAGGGACATTTTATATAAAAAGAACACTTTGAATTTGAACATTTTAGTCTGATTTGTATAACATGCGACTAGAAACATTGAGTGGGATGGTCGAGGCTGTGGTCTTTTGGCCATTAATTGAATGGAATGGTAAACAAATCGTGAAACTACTCTATGAAATCCCACAGCTCTACTGGATTACAACAAAATGCAAATCGGCAATCAATGCAAGCAACAACGCCCCATATCTTTCGTAACGTACGTTTAGAGATCATATAATGAATCCTTGAGGACAGAGACAGCAGTCCAACCATGCCATGCATAACTGTAACATGCCTTTACGTCTGCACCAACAAGTCTGAATGCGCGGAAATCATACCCGAACGAAAAGGCATACAGCTCCGCCACCCCGCAGAAAATACAGACATTCCCCCAAACATATGTAAGATAACAAATTTCCGGAAATTAGCCTGTGTTATCATAATCTGTGGAAGTTTAAATCTTTATCTACATAAGGATTCCTTTCTCTGCGCAGAAATGAGTGTAACGTGCAACTTGTGTGAGCTATTGTTAATGACCATCCCTGCTTAGATCCATCTCTTTGTTATCTCTCTGTCTGCCCCCCCCCCCCGCTCTCTCTCTCTCTCTCTCTCTCTCTCTCTCACACTATTGTTTCACCTCACCATTGAATTAGATACAACTAAAGGGTAATAACACACGATTAGACATAGCAATCCATTCTTGGAAATTATCGATAAACACTCTCATATCCCTACAAGTCCATTCTTGGAAATTATCTAAAAACACTCTCATATCCCTACAAGTCCATTCTTGGAAATTATCGATAAACACTCTCATATCCCTATAAGTCCATTTTTGGAAATTATCGATAACAACTCTCATATCCCTACAAGTCCATTCTTGGAAATTATCGATAAACACTCTCATATCCCTACAAGTCCATTCTTGGAAATTATCGATAAATACACTCATATCCCTATCAAGTCCATTCTTGTGTTTCAACCATCTTCTACAATAACGTACAGAAATTGCCACCAGCCACCAATCAATACTTGCAACCCAAATTCAGATGGACGTATTTTGATGTTGTATACTCCCTTTGCTTCCATTAGGATGGGCAAATTTCATATCTGCAACACTCCATACATGTTGTTTTACCAAGAACCTGTCCGATGGTCCTGGGGACCTACAAGTTTTAAAGTTCAACGAACCCTTACTAAAACTGTTTTCTTTATTTCAAAATTTGTTTTGCTGTTTCTCTGCTATGAAACGATCAATGTGAGAAAATAAGTTTAGTGGTATGAGTCGCTAGTAAATCGTTAGTAAATATTTTTATAGCGGATAAAATATCATGAATTTTTTTATCATATGGATTCACTTTGGAAAACATTAAATAACATGGTGTATATCATGGTGTATAACATGGTGTATATATTACTGCATAGGAGAAAACATATATGGAAATATTTGATCGAAGGCAAAACATTGATTTTTCTTATCACGTGTTGAAAACGTGCAACCTTCAGTCTTACTGCCATATTTCAAACATTTATGATGACCGACTAACCATTAACAACCATCATGTCCTGGTCTATACAGACTGAACACTGAGTCAAGCAAGATATACGAATTCCAACACTGTGAGTCAAGCAAGATATACGAATTCGAACACTGTGAGTCAAGCAAGATATACGAATTCGAACTCTCTGAGTCAAGCAAGATATACGAATTAGAACAATGTGAGTCAAGCAAGATATACGAATTCGAACACTGTGAGTCAAGCAAGATATACGAATTCGAACACTCTGAGTCAAGCAAGATATACGAATTAGAACAATGTGAGTCAAGCAAGATATACGAATTCGAACAATGTGAGACTAGCAAGAGATGCGAATTAGAATACTGAGATAAGCAAGAAATATGAATTTGAACACAGTAAGACAAGCAAGATATCCGAATTATAACATTGAAAGACAAGCAAGAGATACAAATTAAACAATGGTACGAAATAAAGTGGCGATTCCAGATATTTAGTCGGCTAAATTGATATTTTATGTTGTAATGAAAGGAAAATAAATTGGAATTATTTCTGTTTTAGTTATTCCAATCTTATTTCTGATTTAGCTCTTTTGTAAAAATGAATATGTCATTTTAATCGCACATGCTTATTTCCTTGGGTTTTGTCAAAGTACTTCTGAGCTTGGTTTAGTAGATATCCTCCTTGTGGAAGACTAGAAGACTTTATGATCCACAATTTCAGCAACAGATTCAATTTTCTTACACCAGAGAGAGTTGTTTCAATGACGCTTAGTATGGTCGATATCTAAAATAACGGAAAATCCAAGCGTAATCCGACATACAACATTTCAATTTCCGATTGAGTTAAAGTCCCCCGAGTCCAATTTGTATCCAGACGGAAATCCAGATGTTAGTACTTCAACCTTAAATGGCAAAGATTTCTCGCTTTTCTACCATGTAAGCTGAAACACTAATTTGTAGTCATCCACCTCGGTGGAAGCAAACAAATACAATAAAATTTAATACAATGAAAATATATCATTAATTACCGAACACACGATAATTGTATGACATATTATTGAAAAAGTTCATGAAATTTACTTTTATTCTAAATAATTTCCATGCACCGTTAGGGTCATATGTCTTGTTCTATTCCTTCCTGCAAGCCGTAATCTTCATTTGTGTTATGTGTAGTTAGTTGTCTTATTTGTTGGCTTTTCTTAATGAATATATGTTATATACATTTATATTTTGTACTTGACCTTGTCCAAAATCACGTTCACTGTGTACCTGACTTGGAACATTGATTTTGTAAACAACATAGTGAATTGCTAACATTCCTCTGTGAGATTAGATTAAATATTAGAATCATTATCAATGGAAATAAACATGTTTATCTTACGCTGCGTCTAGGACATTGGTATTCACGCATGGAAAAACCTGGTTTACCTGATGTGTGCCATATACTTTATTATAGATTTAGTAATAGATCTTATCTTGTTAACAGCTTAGAATGTTCCTGAAATAAACTTCTTATCTCATCTTGGTTCTATTTTGTGTCTTACCCATTTACATAATGTTATGTACTGAAAAATCGCTCATTCTTGAATTAAACATCTTGAAGCCGAATTAATCATATTTTTGTGTTCAGATTTTCATTTGGGTGGAATTATTTACCAGTATACTAATTATTATTAACTGGAAACCCAAAGTGCTCATCAATAATATTTTGGTCAGAAACACTATTTTAGAATTATAGTAATTCAGAAAAGGGCATTTTTAAACTATATTATTGGACTTTATTTGCAATACCATTCAAATTCAATTGGAACTTATGGACTTGGGATATAACCATTAGGACTATTTGGAAATTCAATTGCAACTTAAGGACTTGGGATATAACCATTAGGACTATTTGGAAATTCAATTGGAACTTATGGACTTGGGATATAACCATTAGGACTATTTGGAAATTCAATTGGAACTTGTGGACTTGGGATATAACCATTAGGACTATTTGGGATGTAAATCACAATACTGTTCTTTTAAATTTGTTCACTTTGTATTATAGGGAAATAAGGAAACAAATTATTTGCTGAATTTTACAAAACTTGTTGGTTTTCGCTCTATTCTGTTTCTTAGTTTAAAACCATGTAGCCACACCATATGACATTAAAACGAATTATACAAGTGTCAAGAGACCTATTTAATAAGTTGCCAGACATTCTTACGGTACAAGAAAAATACCGATTGGGCAACAACTCATCTGGTTTTAACTAGAGCCTTCGATTATCTGTCAGGTTACCGTTTACAAATTAAGTAAACACCTGAGCACCTATAATTTGAAACAGTTATGTAACTTAGACAGCTATATTATGTATTTTATTTTACTGAACTATTTAACAATACACGCTAGGTCGAAAAGCTATTTCATACGTTTTATCAAAATTCACTAACTTCTTCTGACTTTTATTTTCTACAGATACCTATATAATATCATATCTATACATGAAGAGCTTCTTTTGAAACAGTTCCGTGTCCGGTTTAAAGTATAGTTTTATCTGAAAGAGACCAACACTTTATTGCTGAAATTATTTATTTGATCTGTAATATATATTTGAAGTTTAATTTGATTTATTTTGTATTCAAAGTCTGATTTTGTTTATATAGAATTTAAAGTCTAATTTGATTTATATATTTTATTTCAAGTCTAACTGGGGGCCCCGAGTGGCCGAGTGGTCTAAAGAGCCCACCGTTACTGATGACTGCCTTCTCACCTCTGTCTGCGTGGGTTCGAGTCACGGGTTCGGCCTATGTGGGTATGTGATAAAGCTTGTCGGTGGTTCTTTCCGGGGTTTTCCCTGGTTCTTCCTCTACCATTAATACTAGCCGCCATGTATAGTCTATCTTGTGCTGAAAAATGGCGTTAAACCCCACGACAACAACAATAAAGTCTAACTTTATTTATTTTGCATTTAATGTCTAATTTGATGGTTCCTTTCAATTGAAACATAACATTTGTATGTACGGAAACATATTATTTCTCAGTCAGACAATTAAGCGTTCGAATACATAAAAAATAGAAGCGGAAATTAGTTGTGCTCGGCAGTGAAAAGGTTGTAATCCTTGCGAATGGATCAATGCTACAAAAGAGAACACTTCTCTCGTCTCGAGCTCTTCTATTGATATTCTTTTACTGCGCACACTGGCTTATTCACCTTTTAACTCCAGCTTAAGAAAGCATCCAGATATGTCGATCATTTGATTTCGCTTAGATAATCCGCGCTTTGATTGACATAATAAATACTCCTTTCAATAGATTCATAGCAAGCATCGTTACCGTCGTCTATCCTACTTGAACTCAAGTTACACATGTGACCGTCCAACCAAGTAATATAACGATGACATGAAATCTTTAAAGGAAGAAAATTTGGTTTAGTTCGTATTACGATGTACATCATGTATGACAATGCCACGTTCAGAAAATGAAGTAACGGAGCACTTTTTCTGCAGGTAGTAATAGTGTGTTTCCAATGTAGACAACTGTAGGCCAGTACATAAAAATGAAGTAACATAGCACTTTTTCTACAGGTAGTAATGTGGTGTTTCCGATATATACAACTGTAGGCCAATGCATCTCTATCCTTGCTGCAAAACGTGTTTACTACTTGTTGGGCTGAGGAAAAGAAAATAATCATTCCTGCTCGGTATTTAGTTTTCTGTACAGTTTAGTAAGAGTATGTATTCTGATTTCAGTGTGCCGTATATTTCTCATTGTCGTCTGCTGTATCTCTGTATAGGATTACCTATTGGTACACATACACATACATGATGAAAACGATAATAATCATAGAGGAAAAGAATAGTGATTTAAATGCATTTTTAGTCAGTTGTCAAAATTTTATACAAGCCACGTGGTCAAATGATTCGAAATATTTCACCCGTTAGGTAGTACAATGGCGGAAATTAAATAAAATTATAGCAAATCTTACACTTATTAGCGATTTGGATGCCAAAATGCTGTAAGGACGCTAAATATCACACACGGATATAGGGATTCATGGTAAGTCATCCCTTCAGATTAATAAAAGGTGTCATGGGACATACAATTCAAATTTACAGAGGTTGCAGTTCATACATATGCCATGTAACATAAGAATATCATATATCATAATTTTAAGAGTCTGAGTTAATAAAAAAAATACGCCATGTAGTATACCAATAGAATATGACATGTCATAATTTTAATGGCTTCACGGCTACTCGGGGATATAAAGATTAAAATATGAATTTCATGCCGAAATTTTGTAATTAAAATGTCTTGCTTTTACATAAAATATCCTGAATTTATTATTTTATTTTTAAAACTTACGGTACTACAGACGATGACTATATTTCTCAGTTGACGTGGTGATAGGACGCTAATGGTCACCACGGAATCATTCAACCGTGAGAAATGGACAACACGATGATTACTGAGGCGGAAGGATAATTTTTATTAAAAATAATGAAGTCTACTAGAATATTTTCTAAGTAACACGGTAATACCGGCCTTCAGATCTTAACATTAGACCCTCAAGCGTACATTTCTGCTATCAATGATGTACCATCAAGAAATGTCTAAAATATAAAACATGGTATTAAAGTTTTTATTAGCTTTCTACATAAATCATGGAAACTGTCAGCGACTGAACCTACATAACCTCCTGCCATGTGTCATTCACAGATTACTGTATATCACTAACACCCTAAGACAAAAACGGTACTCATTTAGCAGATTATTGTATATCACTAACACCCTAAGACAAAAACGGTACTCATTTAGCAGATTATTGTATATCAGTAACACCCTAAGACAAAACGGTACTCATTTTACACATTATTATATATCAGTAACACCCTAAGACAAACGGTACTCATTTCACACATTATTGTATATCACTAACACCCTAAGACAAACGTTACTCATTTTACACATTATTGTATATCAGTAACACCCTATGACAAAACGGTACTCATTTCACAGATTATTGTGTATCACTAACACCCTAAGATAAATGGTACTCATTTCACACATTATTGTATATCACTAACACCCCAAGACAAACGGTACTCATTTGACACATTATTGTATATCACTAACACCCTAAGACAAACGGTACTCATTTCACACATTACTGTATATCACTAACACCCTAAGACAAAACGGTACTCATTTCACAGATTATTGTATATCACTAACACCCTAAGACAAACGGTACTCATTTCACACATTATTGTATATCACTAACACCCTAAGACAAACAGTACTCGTTTCACAGATTATTGTAAATCAGTAACACCCTAAGACAAAACGGTACTTATTTTACACATTATTGTATATCAGTAACACCCTAAGACAAACGGTACTCATTTCACACATTATTGTATATCACTAACACCCTAAGACAAACGGTACTCATTTTACATATTATTGTATATCAGTAACACCCTAAGACAAAACGGTAATCGTTTCACAGATTACTGTATATCACTAACACCCTAAGACAAACGGTACTCATTTCACAGAATATTGTATATCACTAACACCCTAAGACAAACAGTACTCATTTCACAGATTATTGTAAATCAGTAATACCCTAAAACAAAACGGTACTCATTTCACAGATTATTGTAAATCAGTAACACCCTAAGACAAAACGGTACTCATTTTACACATTATTGTATATCATTAACACCCTAAGACAAACGGTATTCGTTTCACAGATTATTGTAAATCAGTAACACCCTAAGACAAACGGTACTCATTTTACACATTACTGTATATCACTAACACCCTAAGACAAAACGGTACTCATTTTACACATTATTGTATATCAGTAACACCCTAAGACAAAACGGTACTCATTTCACAGATTATTGTATATCACTAACACCCTAAGACAAACGGTACTCATTTTACACATTATTATATATCAGTAATACCCAAAGCAAACGGTACTCAGTTTTAAAAAAAACAACAGAAAACTGGTGATTAAATCTAGTAATAATACAATAATTTGAGTACCAATTTTAACTAGTACCGCCATCGTGTTTGAAAACTATGGATAAAGCAGGCATTGATTCCCTTGATTGCAAACCGAAATTAAGTGACACTCGAAAATTGGATAGAGCGTTTACTCCATATAAGTAAGCCCACAATGGTCAAACTCTAATTACTTAAACATGTTGCGCTCTAAAGTCTGTGAGATAAAAAAGATGTTATGTTTCTAGTTATCCCAGCCTAAAATTATTGATCCGCGCATGAAATGTGTTAATACAAATACAAATAATTTTTCGTTTTCGTAAGAATACAGTAGTCATAATTTGGACAAAATTAAATAATTTGAAACCTATGTACAAGCTAAATTTGTAAAACGTAGTTCTCACAAAATTATTTGAAAAAATTTGGGAACTTTTTTTTATCGCTGTAATAATACGGTTGTTACGGATTTTGAGTAGATACACGGATATATTTCCTTCTTGAAATGGAAATGTTTTGCATTGTTACGAGTGGCTTCGCACTGTCAGAGCGGGATCGCGGGTTTACTGCAATTTTATCCGTTGTCCCCCCAAATTTTGACTCCATTGCGCGCTTTGCACACGCTCATTTGTCAGGGAAAAATCGAAATATCGACCTTTTTTCTTTAGTGTACGTTTGCACTACGTTGGCTCAAGGTTATATAAACTTTAACCCTAGGGATTCGAGAGACGAGAAAATTACCGGTACTGGCATTGGAGTACGAACTGGAAGAAAATAGTCGGTGAGCCAAGCTATAGACGAGCCAGTGAGCAGGCTAAAGCATAGTGACTTTCTGTGCTCAACAAACGTTGGTAGGGAAGAATCAGGGTTAAGAATAACGCTAACGTAGAAGAATGCGAACAAAGCTGACAGGAGAAATATGGTCCAAGAGGAGATCCGTAGGACAGAGGAGGAATCAATATCAGCAAACGCAGTCCAAATGTGAATCCAAACAAGTTCCAGAAAGGAAACGTACAAACGGAGATATATGGAGATATGAACCATCGTAGCTGCAGTTTCTGCTACAATCGGTGTATGACCTAAAACCGCCACCAGCCAACCTGATGAAGTGAAAATTCTTAAAAGGGCCATCATGGCAACTGTGTTAAGGAAGAGGAACACTCGCTCACATACCAGGTTGCGCTGGCTCAAGGTATCTACAGGCATAGACATGAGAAAGTGTTGAGGGAGATAGCTGATATCCTTGAAAGAGAAAGGCGTAGAAAGAGAGAGTCACAAAGACAGATGACCAGTCTATCATGTTTGTTAAAGGGGACATCCTGTGTGCGTCCAGCACTGAACTCAGGAGCCATACGCGTAATTACCGTGGGCTGCACAAATAGCGTCATCATCGGACATGATAAACAACCGAAGAAGTAAAGCGGGACAACATCGAAGACTGCAGCAGCATATAATACAAAACTGTTGCAGGAAGCGAAGTCATGGGAGATGTCGGTCGACTTGGGCAGGAAACTGGTATTTCCTTACGTCGTTCAGACATCCCTCCGACCGGACGTTGTCATCTGGTCACCAGCTGAAAAAAAAAATTATCCTGGTGGAACTTACAGTACCGTGGAAAGAGAGGAGAGACAGGTTTGTGAGAGAAAGAGGATGAAGCATCAAGAGTCTGAACAGTGATGCAGGGGCAAAGGATGGAAAACGTGGTTGTTCATTGGGGAGGTTGGTTGTAGAGTTTTCCGGCTCAGTCAGTCTGGATGATGCTCTCTGCATTTGGGAATGCAAGGAAGGGCATGAACGACAGTTGGTGAAAGAAAGATATGCGATCGGCTGATGACGTCAAATGAAAATCGGTTAAACCAACGGTATATCTGCACATTTAAGATAACAGTTAATTTCCATTGTAAGACGACAATTCTGGCGATCAAAATATTCAAGGTATGTAGTAGTCTATCGAATTGCAATGAAAATTCACTGACGGCGGCTAATATAATGAACTCAGTTTCTTTGCAAATAATTCGGACAACAATGCAATCATCACAGCAAACCACTGGTAGATGAATGAGTGAACACTCAATTTAAATGAAAGTAAGATGTGAAACGAAAAATTCCATAGTGCAGCTCATTCCAGGTAAACAACATATTGAAGTCTGTTGTGATGGTAATTTGAGCACGTGTTAATATATTTATTAAAATAATAAAAATGTGCAAGAAAAGATGCTTGTACGAAAATATGGCAAAGCTATCCGACGCAAGCAAGATAATCTCTTTTTTTAACGACTACAAGAGTCTTGATTACTATTCAGTATTTTGTGTCGTCCCTTTGAAGTCTTGAAAACAGGCGGACACAATTGCTTTGCCCTTGAGATCCTTGGTGACAGACTAGCGTTGGACGGGTAGAAAAACAGGATTTGTGATACATAGGACATGTTGTGTTTTGACTTGGTGACAGACCGGCGTTGGACGGGTAGAAAGGCAGGATTTGTGATACATAGGACGTGTTGTGCTTGACTTGTTGACAGACTGGCGTTGCACGAGTAGAAAGGCAGAATTTGTGATACATAGGACGTGTTGTTCTGGACTTGGTGACAGACTGGCCTTGGACGGGTAGAAAGACAAGATTTGTGATACATAGGACGTGTTGTGCTTGACTTGGTGACAAACTGGCGTTGGACGGGTAGAAAGACAGGATTTGTGATACATATGACGTGTTGTTCTTGAATGGGTGACAGACTGGCGTTGGACGAGTAGAAAGGCAGAATTTATGATACATAGGACGTGTTATTCTGGACTTGGTGACAGACTGGCGTTGGACGGGTAGAAAGACAAGATTTGTGATACATAGGACGTGTTGTGCTTGACTTGGTGACAAACTGGCGTTGGACGGGTAGAAAGACAGGATTTGTGATACATATAACGTGTTGTTCTTGACTGGGTGACAGACTGGCGTTGGACGAGTAGAAAGGCAGAATTTATGATACATAGGACGTGTTATTCTGGACTTGGTGACAGACTGGCGATGGACGGGTAGAAAGACAGGATTTGTGATACATTGGACGTGCTGTGCTTGACTTTAGCATTATCTGTTTTGCCATTAAATATGTGATTGGAAATATATCATAATAATTTGATACATATTTTAATTTCACTTTTTAATGACTCTGTAGAAATTAAAATTGAGTCTTTGAGATAATAAGATTGAATATATTTAAATATGTATTGCTTACAGGCTTTGAGCGTAATATTACGATGATTAAGGGGGCCGTTTGTACGTAAAATTACAAATTTATGTGCATTTGATACACACCAGCACTAGCTGGCATGTCTATATAAGGAAACGGCCATGCCAAAATGATCAACAGCTACCATTTTAACGACAGGTTCCGTACTTATCTGTACGAATCTAAATAAAACAGTCCACTCTTTGCTCTCGTGTATTTGATATCTTGTTACACTCGGATGTAAAGATACGTTGACACCTAATCTGCGCTAGAAGAACATTAAGTGGTTTAGTTCTTTATGATAATGGAGTATAATCAGCGTCTTCGAGTGGCATCGGACATTAACCATAAACTTTTACATTAATTCCTGTCGAACTGACGACTCTGCCTTAGTGTTCTTTAATCCATTCATCATTTGGATATTTACTGTCATGCATTTTTAGATTTTAATGTACTCATTTTTGCGGATAAGTACGGCCAAGTTAATTGTCCCATACGTTATCCTCTTTTCATTCTCCGGGTGATCATTTTTTTCTTCAAATCAACACCAATTGATTTATTTCCCCGGTGAAAAAGGAAAGCAACCAGTACATTACCTCATGCAGTCAAAACATCGCCAATACCCCAGGTGGAAATAGTCCAGATCCGGGACATAAACGCGTGTGCTGTCTCCATTAAATTGTAAGTATGTCCCCTTGTATAGGCCTTAAATAACACTGGATATTATTGTGTTTAACATGATGCAATTGTTCCTTCAAAACTCTGGAATTCTGTCTCCCTTTCATAATCTTCAGCTTTAAGTCTAATTAAAACTGAATTTACCTAAAACATATTTCGATGTGTGAAAAGAATTATTCATAACTTCTGAAGTTTTATCAAGTAGAGATCTGAAATCATTCCCCGTATTAATCGTTGATGAGTATTAGCATCGAATAAAGATTACAAATTTTAACAGAATTCGTAGTTCTTTTGATCCATCGTCTAGATAAAATCTTATCTGATGCTGTCAAATGCACCATCATTATATCTTTGTGATCTTGTTGGCGGTTTCTCATATTTGTCAATCCCAAGAGCTTATATCATGCATGTCATTTTATCTCTTTTCGGAAACATATCGTTTCAAACAGTACTTAATGCGGAATACAATATTGACCAGTCGCCACATTTAGACAGAAAATTGCCAATTATCTCCTCGTAGGAATATATATATTTGCTCTCTTGCCTTATATGCATTCTATTAAAAGCAGAAGAAGGTTCACTGTCATAACATAGACGAAGTACATACAGTGTTAAATGGATTAGTTGCACTGGCACTGGTGTTTTAAGGTTCCCCAGCATCTTCATAATTATATCACTTCATCCATGGCGGAAAGTATATCTAATTTTATGACTAAACTGCATCTGCGTGGAGTTTAACGCCTTCATGCGTTAAAGTCTATTACGGTCGTTGTATGATCGATCTGGTATTCGGAATTTTATTTTGATAATCTGCCTTTGCAAATGCCATTTCATATTTGCAAATGATAAATAGTTTGGTTACAATGTACACATGCTTGATGGCAGAACAGTAATCGGAAATAACGGCACGTACAGGTTGGTCATCCTTCAACCATCATATGACATTAAAACTATTTGGAACAGAAGAATCGTATGTTGTTGTTGTTGTTGTAGGGTTTAACGCCGTTTTCAGCACACGATGGGCTATACATGGCGGCCAGTATTAATGGTGAGGAAGAACCCGGGAAATCCCCAGAAAGAACCACCGACCCACGAGAAGCTACTGGCAAGCTTTCTCACATACCCACATTGGCCGAAACCGAGACTCGAACCTACGCAGACAGAGGTGAGATGGCAGAGATCCGTAACGGAGAGCGCTTTAGACCACTCGACCACTCGGGGCCCCCGTATGATATTAAGTACACTGTTTCGTCTTGAGAAATTAATATCAATAAGGAAAATGTAATATCACGAGACTACTCAGGAAAGAATATGATATGGAATGGAATGCATGTGCACAACAGTTTTACTTTTCAAATCCTCACATGGGGGAGGAGCTTAGGAATGGAGATGCATTGCACAACAGTTTTACTTTCAAATCCTCATCTGGGGGAGGAGCCTAGGAATGGAGATGCATTGCACAACAGTTTTACTTTTCAAATTCTCATCTGGGGGAGGAGCTTAGGAATGGAGATGCATTGCACAATAGTTTTGCTTTTCAAATCCTCATCTGGGGGAGGAGCTTAGGAATGGAGATGCATTGCACAACAGTTTTACTTTTCAAATCCTCATCTGGGGGAGGAGCTTAGGAATGGAGATGCATTGCACAACAGTTTTACTTTTCAAATCCTCATCTGGGGGAGGAGCTTAGGAATGGAGATGCATTGCACAAATGTATGAGACTCAAGTGATAGGATAACCGACTAAAGCACGAGGATACTGTTGCTGTACCACAGAATTCTGCCATTAATTTGCATGCATATTTATATTTTACACTGGCGTGATCTTTAGATACGGAACAAATAAACCATTTACTAACTTTAAATATTTGCAACGCTGTGCATACTTTATTTAATTAGGCAGGTATGACATTTTCTTTGAATATATATATATATATATATATATATATATATATATATATATATATATATATATATATATATATATATATATATATATATATATATATATATATATATTGTTACTCCTGGTACATGATTTTATCTAATTTTTAACAAATATTTTATTCATCGCTATAATTTGTACAAAATATCTTTAGTTAGTCTTGACCACGTGACCTGAGTCTGTCAAGTGCATTATATTGCGCATGATCAATAAATAGATGCTTACGTGTGTGTTAAGAACTATTAATAATAACTGTAATAATAAGACTTAACATCGGCTTTGTATATATTTCTCACTGGCAGATGAGTTTTCTATGTTTCTAGAAGAATTTAGCAACTTCCCATTGGTTGGAATAGGTCACATGAATAAGCATGTTCGGTGCAAAATGAGTAGTTTACGTAGGATATATTGTGAAGTAAGAGTCGTAGTATTAGGTGTATATAAGGGGAGAACTGAGCAATCAGATTCATTCCGATATTGGTTTTTTACATGTATCTTGTTTTCCTGTTGTGAGTGTGCAGACGTGTTTTATGTTGTACTTAGATATTATGAAATGAATTGTCCACTGAACTTAGACACAAAGGCACAGTGATCCCATTCAAGAGTGCTCTTAAAACTCATTTATTTCGACTGCAAGAACAAACTTAAAGATCTAATAATGTTTCCAACCTTAAATATTTTTCAGCATGTTTTTAATATTTTCTAATTTTATGGTGTTTGTTTTTGTAATCATATCATTATATATGTTTTTTTTATGTTTTAGGTGTTGTCTAATGTTGAAAAGCGCTATGAACTTCTAAAGATTAGGCGCTTTACAAAGTCCTCATTATTATTATTATTATTATTATTATATATATATATATATATATATATATATATATATATATATATATATATATATATATATATATGTGTGTGTGTGTGTGTGTGTAATTGTTTGTTTGTTCGCAAGAGATTTTCGCACTATTAGGCGACGCCGTGACTAGACATTTTGCTCTAGGCATATCAATATTTAGCATGTTGTATCCTTAATTGCAAGAACGTGTTTCTTTTCAAACGCCTTTTCTGTATTGAACATTCGTCTATAAAAGATTCAATTACAGTCATGCTTAATTTACTTTTCTTTCCGTTTTTGTTAATAAGAGTCTAGTTAGGCAAGCAAACTGGATTGTAATTGCGTCGCATCACATCCGCGTCTGTAAATTAGAAATAATCAGGCCGTTACATCGATGCAAAAAAAGTGTCAGTTAGAATCTCATGCATTATAGTATCGTAACTGTCTCGAAAATTATGACCCAGACCCAACAATTCCTAGCATCTGGACAAATATATCGACTTTTCTAAATCCCCCCCCCCCAACAAAAAAAATATGATATTTTTTTTATGATAACAGTTTCTGTACATTTTTGGTGAATTTCACAATCGGGTTGTAACAATGAATAAAATATGTTCTCATTTCATGTTTACATCCGAGTCTCCTCTAAACGTTACATGTCAACATACTTAGTAGGTAAATAAGTGTCTGCTTGAGTATTTTCCTCCATAAATGAGCAAAAGCATGCATGTAAGAATGCATTATTCAGCATCCATAACAATAAAATGATCTATTTATGGCCAAATAATCTCAACAAGTGAATTAAGTTGTTCGTTGAATTACATATGGGTATATTTTTCTGTGTGCTGTATGCAGATAATGTAATCAAAACAGGTCATAGTTTTCAAAACAACAATATAATACATGCAGGGTGAACATTGTCATGTGCACATAAGTGTATATGCAGCAATGAGAATGCATCTTTATTATCGGACAGCATAGAAAAAGCAAATAACTACAATCATTAATATTACAAGTCATAAACCTCTGGTTAGAATATTCTCAACGCCTTCACTCAGACGCAAATGCTGCCAGACAATAGAAATTATGTCTGCAATTGTAAATATTTCAAGCTGCCATGATGCAAACGCACAATCACGACAAGAAATAATGACAACTAGGCAAACTGAGTAATACTCAACAAACGTTAATTATTGTAATTTATCACATCGTCCCCAAATGAAATCAGAATGATTCTGCTAGATCGACTAGAATGGTCTCTCAAGTGCTTTAGATCCCGCTGATGAGAGAAGTTCAATAATTATAGATAAGGTTTTCATTTTCACCGGCACTAAGCGCTCTATGTTTGTAAACGCGTTTTCTGATTAATATTTTCATCGAGTGCTTGATACATGCATTAGCAGATACCAGAAATAAGATATATATAAAGGAACACAATATCTATTTTACCTGAATCCCATATTCCTGCTAAGTATAAGCCTGTTTACCAATTTAGACATTACAACCAATATGGAAACAATAAATGAGAAATACACATAAATTCTCAGCACACCTTTGTGATTGAAACTTAGTAAAACCTTTGCTACCAGAGTAAAATTTTAAGACTATTCCCAACGATTTCATAATTAAAATACGAAAGCTTTCTTGTACGATTCACTCACAGCAAGATCTTTACAAAGGACAAATGATTCCATTTATAGCATATTTTCTCGTTATACAAGAAAGGTTGAAATATCATCTCTGCATGACAAGATAATGACTAAAATATCTGTAGGAAAATAGACTGCAAGATGAGTATTCACTCTGTGTTTCCTATCACGCGTTCATCATTGTCAGTCAAGATAAACGCTATAAAGAAAATTTATATGACAAAATAGAAACGAAGTGGATCAGAGTGCATTCTCCAACCAGCAGGTTTTATGCGATTCGGGGAGAATTAAAATGAATACAATGATAAGCAAAAAAGACAGAAGATTCGTACGGGTAAATTTAAATCCATCAGAGGTAGGTCCAAATAAAATCACAGGTGGACTGATAATAAAGGTGCCCATAAAAATAAATATTGGATATGCTACGACTCTGTGATCTTAAAACCAGTAACAAGAAAAAGTGATAACCAGCAGGTTTTGCATAACTGATTATAACATGTATTTCCTTAAAATACAAAGTGAAATAATTAAAAGTAACTTACAGTATAGTGAATGAATTCCGAAAGTCCTAAATGTTCTATCAATTCCAAAAGTTTCGAGTAATCCGAATGAGTTCCAAAGATATTCAAAATGATATTTTGTATTGAAATGATCTATCAACAATACAAAGGAATCACTTTGTTATAATCCAAAAATGTCTTTAAATGAATTCACAGTAATTCTGACCAGCTATTATATATCCAAACAGCCTTTAAATAAATGTGGGACGACTATTATTTCAATTAATTATTAAATTAAAAGAATGCTTGATAACACGAAATTATTTTTGTAAAATAGAATGCTAAATAAGAATTACTAAACCCCAAGATGGTTCAAGGCTGATTTACATTGCACATTGAATTGGTAAACGAGGATCAGGTGGGTTACACTAGCTAATCAATAATTAGATCAGTCTATCCGTTCTAAACAAAATGACCTCCATTTACAGCACGTGATGTTTATCTGGATTCAATCGTTGAACCTATGATGCATTTGATACATCGCTTATTTCAAAGAGCACATGCTAGTACTTAAAATGTTCTTAACAAAACAATCCTTACAAAAACTGTAAAATGAATGGCAATATACATGATATAGGAATACATAACAAATACTACAGATGCAAACCCATGAAGAATTGGGCTTAAATGAAAAAATTTCATATATTCCTTGCTGTCAAATTAAGATTGCGACTGAAGTCATGACATTGGAATCTTTAAGTATCGTATGTAACTGGTTGAAGTTTTATTAAATTAGTTCCAGTAGTTTAAAAGTTACCTTCCACAAAATGCAAAAAGTCACAAAATTATAATTTTCTTTGCCTTACTGTGGGCTGAACCTAGTTTTAGAAAGCCTGTATATGTTATGTGGCACATCGTCTAATTATGATACGTACATGAGCAGAGTTTCACGAAATCTCTCCAGCCATCACAAAATTATGGGCTAAAGAAGCCAATGTTTACTGAACGATGAAATATCAATGTGTTAATATAGTAAGCCAAAGTTAAGATAGTTGTATAAAATGCATCAGTAGTCATGTGATAATTTAACATGACACTACACGTGTTCTGGGCTTGACAATGGCCTTCAAAAATTAAACCGAACATGACATGCGCTATTTGTATCAGTTTACACGCATTCTTCCTAATATTTTAAACATCTTTATAACTACTGCCTGGATAAAATATTGAACATGTTAACATTTAATACTGAACCCTGTTTTAAGTGCTCTATGAAACAATGTCAGATTATCATGAATATAAGCGTATTCAGTTTCATCTCTCTAAATATAGGAGTTTGCTTCAAGACTTGGCAATAAATATATGCATATTGGCATGTGACCATACGTATGTGTCTAAGATTATTAAAATCGTAAACAGTCAGTATGTAAAATTATGCAGTGTGGATAATACTACTTTTAATCGATTGAACGTATGGCCATGACGTCACAAGAAAGTAGTATTGAGATCACTATTACCTTAACACTTAAGATGGAATTGTCATAGTGGCACAATACACACCGTCCAAAATTGTATATAGGCTGTTAGTTGTCGTTTACCTTTTACCATTCGCTATTATGTACCTCACAAACATTCCTTTTACAGTAATGACAAATGAATGAAAATGTTCAGTTCATGAAACATTGGCACAGTTGGAACATCGTATTAATAGAGTAGACAGAGAAAAAAAATTGTAGTTAGATAGAAAATAAAGTTTTAGCTAGACAGAAAATAATGTTTTAGCTAGATAGAAAAAATGTTTAGCTAGAACTTAAAAAATAATATTTTTGTTAGATAAAAGAAAAAGTATTTTAGCTAGAGCTTCTAATTTCTGTAGTTATTATTAAAGTATTATTAGTACTGACATTTTTTAAACGTCTTGCTTTTGTAATAATGTCCGTGGTTTTTCAGTTAAATTATTATATTCAAATATAAATACATGCAAATTTGTTTTGTTTTTTTCTTTCATTTCTTTCTTTTCGCTTCTCGTTTCGTGATACGCTGTTTTATAAAAGGTATAATTTGTTAACCATTCAGAGATTCTTACAATATTTTTTGAAATCTTTTCATAATTGTATCATGTTTAAGTTAAAACAGTGACTTCTATTTCCGTGCATTTTTTTAGAAAGGTGTCCCTCCATTAGTAATGTAGTGTATCCCCTTCACCATTAAAGACACAGACTTGACATTTTGATTACGGTTAGCTTTTATATATACAGACTGGTCTCAAATGGATGGATAATTATTTTTGTTTTTTTTTAAATCTAAATATTTGCAGTAGTTTAGGTGGAAATCTTAAAGTTGGTTGTGTCACACACACACACACACACACACACACACTGAATATGTAAAAAGAAATACACATTTACAGTTTTGAATATTTTCCCATGGATCAGGCCATACCGTTAGCTGTATATCGGAAACGGTTATGCAGTATCATATCATTTACATAACTCGTCATTTCCGGTATCTCGCTGTTATCTAGCTAGTTATTTTCGGTATCTCACTGTGAACCAAAATGATTTTTTTTGTGCACACAGTAAACATCCATTGTTAAATCAATACAAGTGATACTGCTGTACACGTGCTTCTGGAAGAAAATGTGGAGTCAGAATGAACGGATACTTGTGTAATTTTTGTCAAACATTTGCCAATATTATCCTGCTTGTAGACAGTAGCAGCAGAGATGGCGAACAGACCAATGGTCGAAAAACGTCCAAATGTCGAAAATAAGCCTTCCTACAAATGATCGAAAAAAATAAAAGCGTCGACAGATTTAAAAAAGCGTCGACACTTCACTGAGAAAATCTCACCGGAATTTCTAATTAATATTACTTTATTGTCGTTGGTGATTTTTTCTAGTTTATTATGCACGCGCTTTACGCAATTACGTCAACTTGAGGTCGCGCCCTCTCTGCTGCTATTAATTTATCCAAATATCTTATCAAGACCTAATTTAAAGTCTGTGTCTTTAATAATGAAGGGGATACACTACATTACTAATGGAGGGACACCTTTCTAAAAAACTACATGGAGATAGAAGTCACTGTTTTAACTTAAACATGATGACACTTAATGATAATTATGAAAAGGTTTCAAAAAATATGACAAGAATCTCTGAATGGTAAACAAATTATACCTTTTATAAAACAGCGTATCACGAAACGAGAAGCGAAAAGAAAGAAATTAAAAAAAACAACAAATTTGCATGTATTTATATTTGAATATAATAATTTAACTGAAAAACGACAGACATTATTACAAAAGCAAGACGTTTAAAAAATGTCAATACTAATAATACTTTAATAATAACTACAGAAATCAGAAGCTCTAGCTGAAATACTTTTTCTTTTATCTAACAAAAATATTATATTTAATATCTAGCTAACATTTTTTTCTATCTACCTAAAACATTATTTTCTGTCTAGCTAAAACTTTATTTTCTATCTAACTACAATTTTTTTTTCTCTATCTACTCTATTAATACGATGTTCCAATTGTGCCATTGTTTCATGAACTGAACATTTACATTCAGTTGTCATTACTGTAAAAGGAATGTTTGTGAGGTACATAATAGCGAATGGTAAAAGGTAAACGACAACTAACAGCCTATATACATTGCAGTTAATTACTATTATTATCACATTGTCTGTACACTTTACATATAGCGTGTGCAGTTTAATATTTTTGATACTATCACACGTTAAAATATCCCTTTATGTTATTCTGATTGGTCCAAATAAGACCATGATATTCTTGCGCAGTATTCTCTCTACTGATTGGCTGCGATTGTGAGAAAATTTTCTTTACCCCGCCTTCTGGAAATTTTTTCTTTTCACTAATACTATTTTGGCGGTAATTTTTCACATCGACTGACCAAACAAAGTGAATTGAGAAAAAAGTCACGTTTTTCTGAACATGGCGTATTAACCCACAGAGACTCGTTATGCCATGTATTATCATGCGTTGAAAAAATTTTGTTAAACACAAAACAACGACAACAAATCAAATTTGGGTATCAGTCCACAGATAGCGTGCATGGGGGGGGGGGGGACGGGTTGGCGGTAATCCTGAAACAAGGAATTCGTCCTATATACAAGAGTGGTTTCAATGTTAACTATTAGAAGCAAATAAATTCATCTCTGTTCATTTTAGAATGTAGACAAAAACCGGTCTCTCAAATGACAGAATATTAGGCTTATCAAACCACATTACTTTTACGTGGTAAAATGATCTAATGTCTCTCATGTGATGCATTTTCCTCTGTTTCCTGTTCCAAATCAACTAATGCAAATATCCGGTCACAAAAACATTGCAGTAAATATGGAATTTTTTCACCCAGTAATAATCCTTTCACATGAATATCAATCAACTTCCAATACTGAAAGTGATATACCTTAGGTGTAAAACATTGTTACATCGATCGTCTAACCCAAATGAATCAAACTATGTGACATCACAGGGAACTTCCAAACACATTTTGTGTTGACAAATGGTGTTCTATGAGTTGATTTTCCATTCATTCTGAAGGACAATTACTCGTCCAATTCTCATTTGTAAAAGAAAACCTGTTTTTAAATTTTGTTGCTCATAAAACTGCCAAAAAATAGACAATAGTTTGGGACTATTTTTTTCCACGCAACAAATGAAAGATATAACGTCTGGGTCAGAATGAACGAACCTATTCCTTCTTCTTTCTATCTATTTCGATGACAATAATCAAACTAAGTGATAAGCGGAATCTCAAATGGGTAATTATTTAATATTAAATTTACAAAAGACGAAGGCTAGCAAAAGCTGGACATTATTCAACTTGTTTCTTAAATTCAATATTAAACCATTATCCATTTGACATCCTCTATTTATTATTATTATTATTATTATTATTATTATTATTATTACTAATGTTATTATTATTATTATTATTATTATTATTATTATTATTATTATTATCTGCTCCAGTTTTATAAATGGAAAAAAGAAAACTGTTAAAGTTTATGGTTTTGTTTAAAACTGTAGGTGATTTCTTGGCATTTGTGAAATCAACTAGCTCGGATTACAAGGTATTTGAAAAATACTAATGTTGGCAAACAAACAAATTTGATTTAATTCCTACAAATGACAATACGGATGTATATAAATATGAACTATTTTATGGTACTGGATAGAAACAATGTTTTACATGCAAATATTCATACGGAACATCAATTTCCTCTTTCCAAAAGTCACAAATTTAAATATATGTAGTAAAAAGAAGCTAAACTCATTCTTTAGAAACACCGAAGGTAAAGTAACGAGCTGATCAGGGTAAAACATACAACGAATCCTTCACCATAACAGTCACACTTCAATCCGTGTAAGCTAAGTTCCCAATGACTCTAAACATACGAAATAGTAATGGATTCTAATATATAGGAATCACTGCCAGGCCTCTGCTAAGCTGGCATGAATAATTTTGTTAAACAATGGCTTAAAAGGCCCTTTGTGAGATGTGATGCCTGTAAAAGGATCATGAATTTCCAAGGAATATAAGCTAAACAAATTCATGAAGTATGATACCCTGCTGAATGCATCTGTACAATGCACAATAAAGAAATGTTGAGTAAAGAAAGTGAATTGTGGTTTATCAGTAAATGTTTTCTGAATTAACAATAATAAAGTTCATGTTATATTGATATCATGCATTACAATCATGGATTCAATTAAAGGTCAAAATAATAAAAGTATATATTTACTCCTTTACTCTCCACGTTAATTTCCAATAACGATAACCGTATTTATTGTATTGAATGTATATTCATTCCTCCGCCATTAATGTAAAATATCTTTGTGACTTAAATTTGCTGCAAGCATCGACTGGAAAATGTGGTACCATCTGGAGCATTACTAATCTAGCGCTTGTATAATAGTTCTAAGACGCCCATCGTTGTCTGATATCAACTTACTTTATTGTTGGAAGCGTCTAGCTCCATCGTATCTTTTGTACTTCAGTTACTTCTTTCTTCGTCTTCTTGATTAAACTTGATCTATATGGGTGGTTTTCCCACAGAACACATTTCTCCTTCTGGTTTTCGATTCTAGTTTTTCTCTTCTAGGTTTACAGGGAATCATCCAGGTTTACATGAAATCTTCCAGGTTTACGTGGTAACCTCCTCAGTTGTTCGAATATATAAACGTCATTAAGTACGCTACGTATAGATTTCAAACCGAAGTCGCCTTTATTGAAATCTGGAAATTCATTTGATATCTTTAAAATTTTAATAGCAAAGAAGTATGGATGTTCGAATACATTCATTTGGTATCGTTTCTGTTGGTCAATTGTACCACCAATACGTAGCAAATAACAATCGTTTCAAGTGCACTGGATCCAGCAAGGGATCATGTGTGTCAGGGAATGATTAAGATAAATGCAATAAACTGACAACGAACGGTACAAAACTAGCGTCTAGCTAGCCTGAGCGCTTTCGACTCTTAAATGAGTATTTTTCAAAGACAACTACAAAACATAGACAAGACAAACTAATAAAACAGAAAAACGGTTATCTTTGCAAAACATTAAATGGCTGATTGTACAGGAATTCAACCCTTTAAATATATTATGTGTCAACTAGTTTATTTCAGCTTGTTGCTGATACTGGGAAATATTTGTATCGACCTAGAAATTGATGAGCCATAACGCCATCTGTTATTTTATGTAAATTTATATAAACGCAGATTATATCCCGGATATTTCATTGTTATAGTAGTCATAGGCTATTAAGCAAATTTAGAGAATTATTTGAAAGAAAATGAGTCGGCTGCAAAAGATAATTTTATTTGTGCATGGTTTTCTTTATATAGTCTTCTTGATTTCAATGTTCAAAGGCGGCGTATCCAGTATGATTCCTTTTTTTTCTGGTTTGGGGACTCCAGTTGGGTTGTGAGCAATTACAATAAGTGTTATATCACTGAAAGTGTTGCCAGGGGAGGAGAAGTGTTCTGCGACCGGGCTTCTGTACTGCTTCTTTGTCATCCAATCAGATCTATGAAGGTTGATCCTTTTGTGTCGTTTTTCAGTTTCTCCGACATACTGAAGGCTATAGATCTAACATGTGATGAGATGAATGGCATTCTCTGTTTTGCACGTCTTGTTTGGACCATGCATGTTTAAATTTTCTCTAGTCACTGTGCTAGAAAATATTCTGGTCTCCATGATATGTTGACAGGTTTTGCACCTATTATCGCCACAGGGGCCAGATTAACTAGGGTGGTCTTGATTAGTGATTGGCGTTAGCTTCGCCCTGACTAGGATGTTCTTGAGGTGTTTTGGTCTCCGGTAGGCTACTACAGGATTGTTAGGGAGAATTAACTTTAGTGCGTCCGACGATTCCAAGATAGGCCAGTGTTTCCCGATGACTTTATCTACTTTCAGGTTGTCTGGATGGTAGGTCAGGTTAAATGGTATCCTATCAGCCTTTTCCTCCTTTCCATATTTTAGTAGGTCATCGAGGTTTGTTGTTTTTTGTGCTCTTTTGGGTTGCCTCCGTAATCAGGTCCTTGTCGTAGCCTCATCTGATCATCACCGATTTAACATAGGAGCACCTAAATCTCCAGAAGTCTTCTGGTGAAAACACAATGCCGATATGACTTCCCATTTTGGAAGAGTTGTTGTTGTAGGGTTTAACGCCATTTTTCAGCACACGATAGGCTATACATGGCGGCCAGTATTAATGGTGGAGGAAGAACCCGGGAAAACCCCAGAAAGAACCACCGACCCACGAGAAGCTACTGGCAAGCTTTCTCACATACCCACATTGGCTGAATCCTAGACTCGAACCCACGCAGACAGAGGTGAGATGGCAGTGATCCGTAACGGAGAGCGCTTTAGACCACTCGGCCACTCGGGGCCCCCATTTTGGAAGAGTAACATTAATTATATTTTCAAGATTGTGGCCATAGTGGCTAACATGTTGACAATTCGTTTTAGGTTTAAATATACATCAAAAGACATAGTTTGGTGCAAGCACAATTTCAGTATAACAAGAAGCAGCCATAAGATTCCCGAGATGGTCATTGTGGAGGCCATATTGGATTCTGGATCGACATTTTCATTAACGAAAAAAAAGACATCATAAAAAGTAATCCAGTAAAACCCCATGTACATACGACTTCAGCAGAAGCAGTGATAGTCTTAAAAGATGGCCAGTGTGGATGTAGATTGGGTGTCTGAGCGGCACCATTTTCATTCAAAACCAACTCAACATCATAAGCAGTAGTTTAGTAAGAACCCCATTTTGATGTCACCATCATCCATTTGGGAGAAGTTGCGATAATACGATTTTCCAGATAGTTGCTGTGGTGGTCATATTGGATGAGCGAATAACCTCATAACTGATACGTGTGAGTCAGTATCCACGAATGTATTCTATTTTTATAATATTTATTCCCCCTCATTGTGGGGGGACGGGGGGGGGGGTAAACGAGTTAAGTACACGAGTTAGATTTTAGAGCTCCTGATATTGTTTGGAATATGTGCATTATGGTGTTGGATTGGCAACAGTACACAACGAAGCATTATTCCTTGTCCGGAAACGAAATATGTGACCCAGTCCAGCCTAAAATAATGCCGGATAACCGATGCCGAGAACTTAAATGTGAGTTTATCTATGAAGATGCATTAGACTGACATATGATTTATTAGGATTTGGATGCAATGAAAAGTACTGACAAAAAATGTAGGGACTATATAGCTGATTGGGTTCAGGAGGAGTAACGATAACAACACTTTCAAGATGGTTGATGTGGCATCGATATGTGGACATCGGACAGGCACTAAGATCGTTCAGAACCAACTAGAATATCAAAAGATGTATTATAGTGAAAATCCCATGTTCATACGACCACCACTGAATAAGAGCAGCAAAAGACATTATTTACCCAACTGGCTGAAGACATATTTTCATTTAGAATTAACTCGACTAAAAGTGCATATGGAGTTTCAGGACAATCCTTCAAGTAGTCTAGGAGGAGTATTGATAACAAAATTGTGTGGACCAACGAACGACGCCATAAACTTTCCTTGTCTTTGTTCAGTAAAATGATTATTTAAATAAAGAAAAACTATTATAATACTAAAATGTAATATTGTATATGAAGTATCAGATTTCTATTTATTAGCTTTTGTTCTCATTTATTCAATCCGGTTTGACGACGATAAGACAAGGACGATAACTTAAAACAAGGACGATAACTTAAGACAAGGACAATAACTTAAGACAAGGACGATAACTTAATTAAAGTCATGATCTATTGCTGTTTTAATAACATATTCGCTACAACAACAAAATGAAAACGAACTTTTGAATCACGGATGTTTGCTCAATCTTTAGTAAACAAATATAGTTACAAATACGGTTAATAATGACGATATTGCCCGGACCTAATAATAATGACGATATTACCCATACCAGTTAATGTTAACGATATTACCCAGACCAGGTAATAATAACGATATTACCCAGTCTTAATATCAGACAGAAAGTGAAATGCCTAATGAAACTGAGTCCAGTTTTACACTCATCTCATCGAGTCTGGTACAAATTTTAGCAACACTAAATAATTTATAAAGTCACTTTAAAGATGTTTTATTTACATGGTGTTAATGGGGACTTTACTACATTTATGCTGTTTTAGGGACTTTACTATAGTTATGTTGTTACTGGGGACTTTACTACAGGTATGTTGTTACTGGAGACTTTACTACAGTTATGCTGTTACTGGAGACTTTACTGCAGTTGTGCTATTACTGGGGACTTTACTACAGTTATGCTATTACTGGAGACTTTACTACAGGTATGTTAGTACTATGTAACAACCACTAGTGTTATTCTGAAATACATTATTGACACTGTTCCTTACTTGATGCAACTTGCAACGATACATCAAGCATTTTTGCACACTGGTGGAAATTGCCATATGATGCCATTATTTGTTATATATAAAAGTTCAATTCTATACATATATGCATTGACACGAAATAGGGCAATAAAATAACTTGGTGAGGCCTTAGACCGATTAGGTTTTATTGATTTCTCGTTCAGCGTGACCTAAAGTAGCTTTATTTAAATACCTCGACTAAAAGTGATCGAGTAATCGATCTCGTTATGGGTCGCAGCTGGATACCCATATTTCATGGATACCCATACTTCATGGATATCCATATTTCATGGATACCCATACTTCGTGGATACCCATATTTCATGGATACCCATGCTTCGTGGATACCCATATTTCATGGATACCCATACTTCGTGGATACCCATATTTCATGGATACCCATACTTCGTGGATACCCATATTTCATGGATACCCATGCTTCGTGGATACCCATATTTCATGGATACCCATACTTCGTGGATACCCATATTTCATGGATACCCATACTTCGTGGATACCCATATTTCATGGATACCCATACTTCGTGGATACCCATATTTCATGGATACCCATACTTCGTGGATACCCATATTTCCCGGATACCCATATTTCGTGGATACCCATAATTCATGATGTGTACTTTACCTTTGGGTCTGGCACGTGTTGTTTGTTGTACTTTTTGGATGCATATGCTATGTGCTGTCATTGTGATCCCGAGATTTTGTTAGCTTAGTCAATTTACTGAAGCCGTAGGGGAGGGTAGTATTTGACGCATTTCTATTTGCGATTGAATCCAGATTATACATGTTTTCAATTTTATCTTTAATTCTTCACATTGCGAATTCCGGTTAATTGTACCATGTTTTGAGTATGGAAAATAGTTGGTTTGATGAAGTTTAAGGTTAAGGTCATTATAATAAAGTAGAAAATCAACGGTAGTATTATTTTAATGGATTTTGTTTCAATAATTTTCATTGTATATGTTTATATTGTTACGTTTTAGGCTCTTTAAAACAGTAACAAGAAAAGAGTGAAGAAAACAAGCTTTGTAAAATTTAACAAACAATTTATTTCCCTAGAAAAGCAAGGTAAAAATAAGAAAAAGAACTTACGGTTTTACGAATCAAATCCAAAATAATCCAAGAATTAAAAAAAGAAACTCCATGCAATAAAAAGTCCTAAATGAATCTGAGTTGGAGTCCTGATAGAAAACATCCAGGATGGTGGACGATGACGTATGATGTGGTCAGTGTTGTAATAATGTGTCAACAGTTCCTTGTTGACCCCCAGAAAATAATATTCCAGTTTTGAATTCCGAACAAAGTTTCAATAAACGTCTTTGCCAAGAATTCTGTAAGGACACTTAAATATTTCCAGGAAAAAGAATTAATAATTCCATAAAATAGAATTTCAACTCAAACTGGTCACAACAAAACACCTTTAAGTGTTAATGGTATAAAGCCCAACTGACTAAATTCTCTATTGAAAAGAATTATGCATTAATTTAGGACGCAAATAAGATTCCCGTACGACGGTCACATGATCATGTTTCTAGAACAAGAAAGAAGCCTTACGTGCCTAACAAGACGTACTCCAGTATGGCCTCGATTTCACTTTATGAATCTACACTAAGAAAGAATTTTTATAAAATGGTTGTTTACTTCAACTCACTGATTTAGAATCAAGGTCAGGAACTTGGTCAGCATTGATACAAATTTTCTATTAAGTGTTAACAAAAAAAAAAACAAAAAAAAAAAGTCAGGTCAAACTAATTTCTGGAAACTTTCAAACCCAGTAAACAAAATTACATTACAATAGCAAGTAATGGAATAAAAAATAACAAACAAACAATTAAATTAAATCAAATATAAATTAAATCAAATATACATAACAATATGATGGTTATAATTCTTGTGATGTATATATTTTACTATTAATGATGTTTATTCCATATAATACACTAACATGTTTGGTCTATTTATAGCTTGCAGTGTAGCAGCATAGCTGGCAGTGTAGCAGCATAGCTGGCAGGTGGATAGTATAAATGGCAATAAGGTAGCATAGATGATGGCTGACAACAGAACACAGTGGCGTCACCGAAAAGGGGGCGGAGGATCAAGAATTAATTCGACGCATGCGAATTGTGAGCTGTATAATTAGACCTTGAACTGTGGATTTGGATTGTCAGTGCATATGGTTTTATGAAACGAACTAATTTGTCTCATAGCATACCTACCTTATGGTGATATTGTATCATTTGGTGAATATTCTTGTTGTACCTATTCAGGAGTCTAGTATAATCTGTTGAGTTTTGTCCTAGTGTGTACGGTAGTTCATTATTAGAACATACGTGTTTTTTTTAATTATAACTATATTTCTTTATTAATATTATTTTTACATTAATATTTATGGTGAGGGGGCCCCGAGTGGCCGAGTGGTTTAAAGTGCTCACCGTTATGGATCGCTTCCGTCTCACCTCTTTCTGTGTGGGTTTGAGTCTCTGGCTCGGCCAATGTGGGTATCTGAGAAAGCCTGCCAGTAGCTTCTCGTGGGTCGGTGGTTCTTTCTAGGTTTTTTCGGGTTCTTCCTCCACCAATGACACTGGCCGCCATGTATAGCCTATCTTGTACTGAAAATGGCGTTAAACCCATAAGTTTTCAGACGCGTTTTATCATGATTTTATTCTTCATTGGCATAAATTATTTGGTGTTTTTACTTAATCCATATACATTGGGCTTCTTTTCTGTGACATACATATTTTTATATAATACTTTTCCTCCTATCGATAGTTTTCTGAACTACGAGCCTATTGTGATGCAGTTCTAACAGTGTTTAGCTCTGTCGGTCATTTACCAAAATAGCTAATGGGATGGTCTGTTGATCTTCTGTCGTTCGTCCATTCGTCCCTTAGCACAAGGTTGCCATCACAACTCCTCTTACACTACCTAGAGGATTCGAATGAAACTTAAACACACAAGGTCTAGGTTCTTCTAAATGAAACCTATGTACCCTACAGCAGCCATGTTGAAAAATATGTTGCCGCTACTCCTCCTGGACGGCTGGCTGTTGTCAACATCATATTTTCACTTAGTCTTCTTATGATACAAAGTCGGAACTTAATGAAAATGGTGCCGATCTCGTGTCCAATATCGCCGCCACGGCAGCCATCTTGAAAATATTGTTCTCGCTTCCCCTCCTGAACGTAAATTCATATATACATGGTGTTTTTACCAAAAGACTTTTTCAGGATGTGTGGCTGGTTTTAAATGAACACGGTTCTGTTTGACCACCCGAGTGACCTTACGCGAGCTAACAGCCTATCGAATCACGTCAACCCAACATGCATTCAGTATTTGGCAAATAAATACGTGTCAATTTCAGTGATAGGTTGCTAAAATAGTCTTCTTATTATTATGTAAAATTAAAAAGTTGCATAAATTATAGTGTAGTAGACAATATTTATTTTCGTATTTCAAACTCATTTTTTAAAGATATTTTTCGCAGTACATTCTGTCGTGGTCAGCTTGACACGTAACCATTAAGGCTGATGTATGGGTCAGGCTCACAATAATTTGAAAGCGCGTAATCGTTAATATCTCCTGTTAGGTGAACTTTAAGTTCGTTCGATAACGGTGATACAGATATGTTAAAATAAGGTCATCTAGCAGGTAATGACAAAGCGAATACAATCCAGTGCTAAAATTGTGGGAAATCTTGGGCCATTTTAAATAGATGCCATAAAATAATATTTTCCAGAATAGTTATTAATGAAGTCGGACTAAAGAGGATTATTCTAACTTCGGTGGGAGTGCTAAAAAAAATTCAGTAGAGAAAGTTAATCATGATTAGCTGAACGTGGTGGTGGTGGTGGTGGGGTCCCAGACGAAATTCAAGGTTTTCATTAATCGTCCTCACGAAGTTAGTCTCAGTTTTTTAGGGTAGCCATAATTTAGCTCCGGCTAATAATGAGTATTTCTCGTTTGATTGCCCAAGGAACGTGAGTCTGAAAATTGAGAACACGAAGAGATAGAGATTCAGCTGCATAGTAATAGCGAGTCTCAGTAAAGGGCAAGGTTAATGTCACTTGCATAAAATATTTTAATTGATGCAAATTTGAAATTGTTTGCTGAATTTATTCGTTCTAAATTCGTACTTCAATTTTCCTTGAGTTCAGAATATAATCCTGCATTCGTGGTCTTGATTGTTATGATTATTTAAACGTAAGAATGTCGTACAATATTTAATTGATATGAATGAGTTTGGATTTAGTGGTTTTGCATTAACATAAATCATTATTCCTACGAATTTCATGGATTATGTTGATATGACTTGTGAGAATTAATGTCTTAAATGATGTATCATGTATGCAACTAATTGATTTTTCTACGTCTGGAAATATTTCAATGAATTAATAATTATTAAGTAACGCAGTGAGGAAAATGAGTGAAGTCAATTAATTAGTTTGAAGAATTAAGTTGTGAATTATTTTCAACCGAGAACCGATGGTGTTGGCATTAAGAACGTGTCTCGACTGATTTAGTTCAACTAGTAATTTACAGCCCACAGCGTGGTTGGTCATCTTCTATATAACGATAACCAAACCACCATAAGGAGTGGGAGATGACACATCTCCCACCTTAGTCAGCGACAATTAGGTACAGTTTTGTCACCACGCTCCCTGACTGGTTAATGTGATTGACAAGCGACGATAAGTTAATATGGTCACCACAGCGGCTATGTTTTTATGTTTAGATGGTCCTAATGACAATTATGATGATGAAAATAGCTACCTTTACTCCTCAAAACATATCGGCACGGGGTTTTCACCAATTACTTATTGTTCCTTGAACGAAAACGCCTGACTATCTAATATGGGCACCACAGGGGCCATCGTCTAAATTTGATACTCAACTGGAATTTATAGTTACATGGGGTTTTCACTAAAACACTGGTGAGGTCTAGTTGAATCCAAATGAAAATAACGCAGATCTAACATCCAAAATGTTCACCGCTGCAGCCATCTTGAAAATCTTGTTAATGCTACTTCTCCATGAAACAAAGGTGATATCAGCATGGAATTCTCACCGGAATTATTTTTATGGTATCTAGCTGGTCTAGAGTTAAATTTTGTGCCGGTCTAATATCCAATATGGCCCTCACAGCAGCCATTTCACAATCTTATGGCTACGACATCTAGATAGCAAGTTATATCAACATTCGGAAGACTTTGGATGTCATAGCTGGTTCTAGATACAGAATGGTAAGGATATGACATCCGATATGTCTACCATGGCTCCTAGCTTGAAAATCCAGTCACTGCCTACACCTCCTAAAAGGAAAGTCATGTTGACATGGGGCTTGCACGAGAGGACTAATTATGATACCAGGCTGGTCATGGTTGAAAATGGTACCGATCTGACACAAAATGTACCTGCCACGATGAACATTTGAAAATCTTACCACTGATTCTACTCAATGGGTGGTCACATCAACATCAGGTTTTTATCAGAAGTCTTCTAATGGTGTCAAGTTTATCCCAAACGAAAATGGTGCCAATCTTACCTCCAACATGTCTGCCGCACTGGCTAATTTGAAAATCTTACCACTGATTCTACTCAATGGGTGGTCACATCAACATCAGGTTTTTATCAAAAGTGTTCTAATGGTGTCAAGTTTATCCTAAACGAAAATGGTGCCAATCTTACCTCCAACATGTCTGCCGCACTGGCTAATTTGAAAATCTTTCACTCAAGAATATCAAGAGACTTAAACACTTAACAATAAACAATAAAACATGATCTTGAATTCAATTCCTGGAAATTCTTTTTCGAATAGAAGAGATTCAGCCCCTTCGAGGAAACAGTTTTACGCTGATACAACGAAATTCAGAGCGCGTATTTTGTAAGCATTGCTTTATGATTGCATTACACTTTGATATGTTCCCTTACAACTGACTCTTCCCTGTCCTATGGATGCAACTATCTGCAAACTGGAAATCTTTAAAAATAAAATTTCCATATTTAAATTAATGGGACGTTTGATTATTCCTGACATTTCCTGCAGGATGACTTTCAGAATATGGACAATTCAATTTAGTGATTACAAGTGTACTGATTAGGTAACATTATTTGCTGACATTTACTCAAGGGTCGGAGAATAAATATTCGATGCACTCATCAGAAATGCAGTTTATTAATAGCTATCTTATTACTAAAGTGTTGGTGTTCACTTTTGTTTTCAAATTCAATGTTTCTTGGACCATGCACATACGATCACTACACGTAATCTTCAGTACCTTACATGCGGATGCTTGTAGTGGTCATGGGGAGGTAAAATTGGGAGAACGTTACACCAGAAAGGTCTATTGTGAATTGTTACATTTGTAACGATGGTCAGAAGCTATCGAAAATTAAACCATTTTTCGTTTTAAAAAATTGTATGATAATATGTTTGCTTTTAAAACATTTATCGCAACATAACACAGCTAATATAGTTTAAATGATATATTCTTCTGTGATATAGGATTTAGACCTAATCAAGATCTTCTCTTGTATCTTATTTCTTTGTTTTATTGTATTTGGCTTGTAAATGTGCAGAAACGCATGCTTGTGTGCATTATTAAATTTTGATAAATTTAATGGACAGAAGAAAATACAATCGCTTATGGATACGTGATATCAATTAGATCAAATGAGGGACCCCGAGTGGCCGAGTGGTCTAGAGCGCTCTCCGTTACGGATCTCTGCCATCTCACCTCTGCCTGCGTGGGTTCGAGTCTCGGATTCGGCCAATGTGGGTATGTGAGAAAGCTTGTCAGTAGCTTCTCGAGAGTTGGTGGTTCTTTCCGGAGATTTCCCGGGTTCTTCCTCCACCATTAATACTGGCCGCCATGTATAGCCTGTCGTGTGCTGAAAAATGGCGTTAAACCCTACAACAACAAGATCAAATGAAAATGTTGTCACTAAATTACAGTCCACTTATTTCTAGGATATTTTATGCACATGTAGTTTTAGATAGTTCAAATGAGCCAATAATTGGAAGCTAGTATAGATTCAACCTTGGACTAATGAAGAAAAACACCGAGAAACTCTGTTATTTCATTTAGTAACAAAAATAAACTCCTATAAGTAATACCTCGGTTTCTATTATTAATCAAACATAGGTGATCATCCCATCATCCAACCTTTTTTTTTGCTAATTGTATTGCCAGGCAGAACGCAAAGTATTTAAATGTGTGTATTCATGAAAATGCAATTACATATGAGAACATATAACAAATCTGGAAACAACAATAACAAAGAGAACAAAACTAGATATTCACTGTGGCAATTTATCATACAACTAACTGGAATTTTCTACAGTATGATACAAGTACGTGCAGAGAAGGTTTTAATTTTGACCGGCGTTAAGCCCTGTCATTTTTAATGGCGATTTTTATTGACTGGCCCATGTTTTCCAAACGCTATATAACAAAACACTCCTACCGCATCTGGTGTTCTGGCAGATACAATAACAAGCACGATAGAAACTAAATTTTAATTTGAATAATAGATACTGCTAGGTACTCATACAAAATTGCCAATAGCACAAACAAGGATGATAAACGGTTAATAATACAAAATACGACCTTCCATTTCAAACTGCAAAACGTACTATGTCATTTAACCATTACCTGAACTCGGTAATTTCCAAAATTATTACATTGGTCTATACATAACCCCCATTTCCTCGGCATCATACAGTCTATAATGCGTTAAAATTGCCGTTATAAACCAACTTACTCTTTTTAGAACGCAAACTGAATAAGCAAAGCCTATTACAACGTCCGTCAAGGATACTTAAAATATTGTTTATAGTTGGTGTCATGCATATCTAATTTGCACTGTATGTTAGCTCTTTTGTTTCATTATATGCAATGGGCAATTGCATTTTCGACTTGAACTTGTCCAAAATCAAGTTCATTTTCTACCTGACCTGAATTGTTGATTTTTTAAATTCTGTAAACAACTAATACATAACTAATATTTTCTCTATGAGTACGCGTTTAATATCAAGATCATTATTAATAGAAGCAAACATGCTTATATTGGTCTGAGTCCAGGACATTGCGTTCACTAGGTTCTGTAAATTACAATTTTAGAAACAGTCATAATCTAAACTAAGACAGTATCTTGTAAACATTTGCAACCTTTCAGAAAGATTAGGTGGGTGGGGTTTGGGGGTTGTATTTGTTTGGTTTTGCTTTTAGCAAATGTTGTTTACGACCTGAGGTCAGCCAATGTAGTATCATGTCTTCTTAAGGCAAAAATTATTTATGCGTGCTTTTAAGATCTAAGTAGATTCAGTTGTATTATTATAGATATGTAGCGAATGAGATACCTCCATTGTTTGAACAGTCTTCTAAATTAAAGACCTTGAGATGTCGACACCAGTGGGTTCGTGTCATGCCAACAGAACTACTTACATGAACTTCTTTGCATATAAATATTGAACGAGTGCGAACTTGTGTCAACTTGTGTACCCTATTTGTCTTTATGAATGATGGTGCTAATTCGGATCCAGAAACTGAGTACCTTATTTTATGATCATGAAATAAAAGATTAAATAAGGCAAATCATTAATAACCGAATAGATAAATCTTTACAGGTTCAATAAAGTGTTCAAACTTTATGCTAATTATGGCAAGCAATGCAAGTAGAGTTATTTGGTAACCATGCTGAATGAAGACCAATGTTTTAGTATATTAGAATGTAAATGCTGTTAAAATGTAAATCTGAAATAGTACTCTCAGAAGGCACTTATTGTAAATTCAGTATACAATTATCCATCAGACATGTAACACAAATAATCAATACAATTAAGTCTTTTGTGACGTTTTTTTTTAATGGAAAAGGCCAACGAATCCAACAACGTTATCACGAAAGCGAGATATAAACCGTATTAACAAACGTGATCTTACCTTTTTGAAATAATGCTTACACGCATATACCATAAAGAAAGAGACAGAGCTTAAAGGTTCAATAAAGATGATACATGGTAGATGTAAAACACAATAAAACCCATAAGGCTTGCATTATAAAGGACAGTTTTAGCTCTCTATTGGTTTTTACTACGGAGCACGCATACAAAGCATATGTAAAACAGTACATGTAGTACAGCACCCCTTCCTAACAGTAACCCATGGATAATAATCCCAAATCCCTTTTTATCACATAGTCGGTTCAGATTTCCAATACTATGTGCATCCTAATATTTCTGATATCAGAACGTGCTACATATCACTATATCTGATTCTGATTGGTCCAAATAAGCCCATGAAATTATTGTGCAGTATTCTCTTTACTGATTGGCTGCGATCGTGGGAAAACCTTTTAAACTCCGCCTTCTGTGTTTTATTTCTGTTTTCAATGAACATTTTGGCCGCCAATTTTCGATTCGAGTCACAAAAGAGAATTAAGGAAAACTGGTCTCACCTGTCTGAATATGGCCAATGTATCACCCCAGAGCGTTGTTATCGCATGTACAGTATAACAATATCATCATAAGACAAATGGCATAAAGCCCCAAGACAAGAACAACAAGAAATAAAACTTACAGTATTGGTCAGTTGATAGCGGGTGCGTGGGGATGGGGATGGGGGAGCGGTATATCTTTAACATAGAATCTAAACTATATCCAAGCGTTGTTTAAATGTTAATTTACAGAAATAACAAAATTACCCTCTGCTCAAAGAAGAATGTGGACATAAACCGGTCTCTCAACTGACAGAACTTTATCCAACCACAGCATATTCACGCGGTAAATATGTGATGCAAATCCGACTCAAAAATAAATTTATTAACATCTTCTGTACAGTCTACTGTTCACAGTCAAATACTGCAAATACCAGGTCACAAATACATTACAGTAAATATGGGAATTCCTGCATTCAGCAATCATCCTTTCACAAGAACATCGCAATAATGTAATGTTTAGTTGTGAAAGTGACTTTGGGTGAGGGGGTTAACATGGATCGTGTACCTTAGGTCCACTCGAACCGCTACTGTGTACCGTATCAAACAATGTGACATCACATGCATTGGACATTTTGTGTTGAAAAATAAATTTGTCTTTGTAAAAAAAAATTATTCAGATGGACGATTGTTCTTTGATTCATGGTTTGTAATAATGTACAATCTACTTTTACTAGTTCAACTTTGTTTGGAACTATCTTTTACGCATAATAAATGAAAGGTGCAACGTCTGTCAGAAAGAATGAAATTATTCATTCTTCTTTCTATCTAAATAATTTCCACTGAAATTAAAGCGAAGTGATAAAAGGAATCTCAAATAGGTAATGATTTAATATTAAATATATATATATAATCTTCTGTGAATGAATTGGTAAAGTAGTTTGGTGTTAAAAATATTATAACAGATGTCATTCACACTGCAACTGTTCATTTTATACATTTCCCACCTCAAGCAGCCTAGAACAACGGGTAAAAGTCTTGACCCGTCGCCTAGATGGTGATTATTTTGATAAATTAACCACTATGTTTGGTGAATTTCCGTTCAGCTGTTTAGAACGACACAGCTTTAGACAGACGAACAAACTAACGGACATACACTATCATAAAATTAAATGGTGGAGAAAATAGTGGACAATAACGTATAGAAAGTTAGTTAAAAATTTCAAACAGTTAGTTTGCCAGTCAAGCGTTTGACGAACTTCTTTAATTCAAATTCTGCTGTTAAAATGGAACCTACTAACAACGAACGGCTTTCTGGTTCACTCTACCCAATTTCAGCCGTACAGTAACAGGCTAGCATCTCTACGTGCTTTATCATGAACGCTGTACACACACACACACACACACACACACACACAGTATCGTTATGTCATTTATAACCTGCAACTTCTCCATTAAAGTGGTAGTGTCTGGTTCTTTATATAAATCATGGACGGTACATTATTAATTAAATTATGGTACGTTTTTGGATACGGAATACAGTAAAAACAAGAACTAAGGACACAAAAACTTCGTGCCTTTAATGCGAAATTTACGTCTCATGCATGATGGAATACTACATTCTTGCCCGCAGTTAAGTTATATGCTTTTAATTTGCGTCGCGATACATATCTTTAGAATTGAAAGATAATCTGCTGGTAGATACAATGCAGGCTAAACGTTTTCTAATCCACGTCATTTAAGCCAACGACACTCCGCTCTTTTATTGAATTATATGATGCGGGCATCATGAAAACTGCTAACATTTTAGCATGAACTGAACAAGACGCAGCTGGTTTGGTTTTTAACTGAATTACATTTTCCAGAGAAGTATTCCTTACAAGTCACATGAGCCTACAATTTATCTCTTTGAATTAAGTCAAATACATGCAGATTTTGCCTGTGTCTTTTGAGAAGAATTATTCTTGTCTAAGACATAATATCAGGCGGATTCCTTTAGTGATACTCTTAGAACCATGCTTGCTCTTTGATTAAGTATTCATTTTCCAATCTATTTACAGTAATGCGAACAATTTCTTTTGGCAATAAATAAGTTCCAAGCAGCATGCGATGTAATTATTCAAGCGAGCTGCAATTTCTCTCATCAATATAGTTTCCAGTATATTTTATCGTCCATAAAATATGACACGTTAATTCACTTTATCATGTGACTTCTGAGTTAAAATGACCATATTATATGTTGGATATTACAACACGTTAAGATCTCATTTATTGTGATTCTGACTGGTCCAGATAAGACCATGAAATTCTTGCGCAGTATACTCTTTACTGACTGGCTGCGATCTTGGGAAAATTTCTTTACACCGCCTTCTGGAATTTTTTTAAACAAATATTATCAACGTTTTTGGCGGCCATTTTTTGAATCGACTGACCGAAAGGAACTGGGGAAAAAGGTAACGTCTTTCTGAAAATGGCGAATTAACAAGGGGGCTAGTTACACAATATATTGTTTATCATGCGCTGAAAAAGGTGTTCAACCCCAAAAATGAACAACAACAACAACAAATACAACTAAGAATATTGGTAAATTGATATCGTGCGTGAAGGGAGGGGTGGGCGGTAATCTTGTAACATGGAATCTGTTCTATGTTTAAGAGCAGTTTAAATGTTAACTTCTAGAAGTAAATAAACTCACATATGTTCATAGAAGAATGTAGATACAAACAGATTTCCCAAATGAAAGAACATACTTTTAACCGGTAAAATACCGGTAGCTCAAACGACCTAATGGTTTAGTACATGATACAGTCACGACTGTCTCCTGTTCCAAATCAACTAAAACAAATACCTGGTCACAAGTACATTACAGTAAATATGGAGTTTCTTCATCGGGTAATAATCCCTTCATACGAATATCCAACAACTTCCAGTACCGAAAGTGACATACCGTAGATGCTGACATTGTTACATTGATCGTCTAAAGTGACATCACACGGAACTTCCATATACATTCTGTGTTGAGAAACGATGTTCTCTGAGTCAATTGTTCCATTCATTCTGAAAGTCAATGACTCTTTTTAGTTCTAATTTGTAAAAGACAATCTGCTTTTAAATTTTATTGCTTGTAAACGTGCCAAAAGAATCAACAAGCGTTTGGAACTATTTTTTTTCGTGCAACAAATGAAAGGCAAAACGTCTGAACCAGAAGGAATGAAATTATTACTTCCTTTTTCTACGTATTTCCATTACAATAAAAACTGTGATAATCAAGGCTCACAAAAACTGGACATTATTCAACTCGTTACTTAAATTCAATATTAAATCATCACTCATTTGATGTCTTCTCTAAACGCAACACATATAATACAACCTCACGACGTACAATATGACGTCATGCAAATCATGGGCGTAATAACAGAGGCAGCCGACTGTATTTAAAATATGTTCACTAAATTACTATACGGTTTTGTAAAAATAAAAGTTAATTTTAACAATGTATATCCTTGAAATCAAAATTCTTTTAATATATTTAGACAATAATGCATCCATGTAAATATGATTTTAATGAAATATTTGTTCATAGTAGATAGCAATTCATTGAAAGCATAAGCTCGTCGCCATCAGATGATAAAAATATTGTGCTGTGTTCGTAAATATCATCAAATTTCGTATATTTTCATTCAGCCAGTAAGATAACTGGAGACAAATATACCCTTTTAATCGGACCAAACGCGAGGCCAATAATCATAGATAAAACAAAATAGATGATAGAACTTGCATGATTTCACAAGGAGAAAGGTATATATATATATATATATATATATATATATATATATATATATATATATATATATATATATATATATATATATATATATCTTACCTCGTTATTTCTTTGGAAAATGTGAATATTTTCAAAATGGCGTTTTATGAAGTTTAAACACATATTCAGTAAAAGAAACATATTCATTATTTCTTATTGGACAGATATGGAAGGTTTAGCAGCATTGCGATAGGCTAAATGCAGGTAAGCACCGCATACCATGGATTGCTGAGCATAACTGCGAAATTAAATCATTATTTATTTAGTATACTTTTAACATTATGAAAAGCATCAAAATAAGTTACCTGTACGTATCAGATCGATCGTATTTCTTCATAATTAAACGTGAAAAAGAATAAGATTGATTTGCATCGGAAATCATCTTTCAATGCTGTTGACACTTTTCTAATATGCAGGAAGACATTAATTAACCAGAATTGAACACTGCACAGGTTATCAAAACAGGAATATGTTTAGAGGAATAAGATGAGCACGATGCATTATGGGTAAAAGGGAAGAACGTTGTGTAATGAGAGACGTCTTTTAAGCCGTTACGCTGCAGCATGTAACACTGGATTCAATAGGGATGACTTGACTCATAACAAACTTTTTAAGGAAAAAGAAACACATTTCATTGCCTAACATTGCAAATATCCGATACTTGTTTTGGTGTTTAACGTTTCATTAACGTTTTGGCATTAAAATGACGACTAATTAAGTAACAAAATAGGAGGTAGAAAATACTCACTTTGATTTCCAAGAAGGCACGACAATTTTGACTTCTGGAACATCACAGAGATTGTTTGTTCCGTATAAATTCATTTTCACATATTTTCTTTGCTATATTGCAAAAATGCAAGCGAACAAGTCTTCTTAGGAAATGCAGATCAAGAAAGAAAAAAAACTTTTAAAAAGAATCTTCAAAACAAAGAAATAGAAGCAGCATGAGGATACATTATAATGACAGTCTAAATTCATCAATATCCTCTTCACTCTCATACAAATGATGTGTCCTTCACAAACAAGCTAAAATGTTATAAGCGTCCCATATCGTCTGAGAAATTATTTGCTTTTTCCGGCGAATTTTAAACAATCTTACTTAAATCAAGGCCTATAAAATTCTAACTAGACCGAGCTCTGTCAAATTCCTAATTGGACCGAGGCCTGTAAAATCCTTACTAGACCGAGCTCTGTCAAATTCCTAATTGGACCGAGACTTGTACAAACATAAATTAATTATATGGCAAGAACTGCAAGGATCCTTCTGCTTTGTATTGAAGAAAATGACGCCTTGTAGAATGTATGAAAACAATCTATACTAAGGATGCTAACTGCAGAAAGCATTCAAAATCGGCCTGCCTGAAACATGTAGGAATTCCTTAGGATTCGCTAATCAATAAAGTATTGCCGTGTCTTGACATGTGTCAATTGCATAAAAGTATTTCGTCGTTAGTACAACATTCGGAAATTCAATGTAATTAATAGTTATCGTTCAGACCTATATCGCTTGCAAAATATAGTTATAACAACAACACATAGTGTTGATATCACTTTTTCTGTAAATCAAACGACAATAACATTTCTAATGATATTTCCAGAGATTATGTCCAAAATTTCTGAATCTTCACAATGTTCGGTTATAGTCTCCTTTGTTTAGAATCCTGATGTCAAACATTTATGGTACATCGTCAAGTCTGTACCATTGCTGTGTTCCAAGAATCTCAGATTGCAGTATCCTTTGTAGAGTGCAACACACATTGCATAATCCTAAAAAGATCTCCTGAATATATTACGTTTGAATATCCTACATGGCTCGGATTATTGTCTACAAGGATCCAAGAACATATTTAGTACATTCCGGCACACTGAAAAAGTTCTGACGTATTGTGTCCGTTACTATTGTTTTATGCACAGTAGCATCTTTTACGGTCTCGATCACGTAACAAAACCACCAATCTATTCCGTAATTTGAATTCCTTAAGCAATATATGTTACTGTCTTTACAAGACACTAACATGCAATTCATCACCCATTAGAGCTTTTTTAACAATTATATGAATGATGTTGTACCACAAAGACAGAGACACTTCTGATTATCATCAAATAGGAAAAGAAGCGTAAACGGTATATTGTTGGAACTGGCTCGAAGAAAGCTACTAAAATGAAACAATGAACATGATGTTCATTCTCCTCAATAACACTCTATCTTAACTGTACCGCTCTCGCGAATAGCGCTTCCAGTGACAAATGTTGTTTTAACAGAGTCGGTTACTTCATGAGCAAGTGAATTTATGCAGACCAGTGAAAATAACATGGTTCTATTAATGTGTCGCATTCAACGAGGGAAGAGAGCGCTCGATCAATTCGAGCTGAATTCCAACTAGATGAGTTTAAGCTTCGTTTACATTTCCATTTCATATTTGTCTTGGTTCGCACATTGCAAAAATATATTGATTTCCTTCATTACTGTTTCTATACCAGCGATTTGAAAATATGTCACGTTAATTGTATGCACTGATATAAAAAAAAAACACCAATATATAATGCAACTGCCAAACAGTTCCATTCAAATTCGAAAAATAATTGATTATTTTTTCTGGATGAAAAATAGCTAACGGTTTATAGATGCATGACTCAACGAAAACAAACCATTCCTGATTTAGCAATTAACTTTATTTAGAACAATTGTCTGCATAAAGTATTTAATTAATGCGTGTCATTATGGTACTATTGCGTCATAGCCACAATTAACTCAGATGTAAATATCCTATGAACGACCTACGAAATTTTCATCAACATTATCATACATTTTTTCTGTGGAGTAAAAAAAATGCAATTTGTTTACAAAGCCTAAATATGTAACGTTACGTTTAAGCAATGAAATAGAAGGAAAACAAGCAATCTGATACATACTATGATGTATCGATTACTTTTAAAACAATAAAACTGTCAACTGTGGCCAAAACGATTGAAATATCGCCCCCACCCCAATCCATATTACCCCCTCAAAAACAATATTGATTTAAACACATACATTTTTTCTTCGATTTTATTCTCCCCGTGACTTCATTCAGGTTTTGAAGACAAGAAGATCTCATCCACATTGGTGTAGAAAGAAATTCTGTCCCTCCCCCACGCAAAATTTAATTCTAGGCCCCCTCCCAAAGAAAAAGTTGTTTGATGGTACTTCTAGGCCTAAACTACACATCGTCTCCCACCTGCGGTAGCGGGGTTGCTTGGGCGGTCGCTTACGACACTGGTCATCTATCTTTTAGGTTGCCGGACTCTGCAGGGAATGTCTGATAAACTAAGCTCCACCCAACGCTTAATGCAAGTCACCGGGCTCAAAATGTTAGCCAGAAAAAATATTTTGTCTTATAGGTGTAGTATCCAAAACAAACTTACACATACACACACACACACACACACACATATTTACAAATATACATATTTCACATCTACTTATGCGGACACACGTACACCCCGCACACACAGTCATGTTACAAAATGTTGGTTCAACGTTCATCTTTTGGCGGACAGATATATTTTAACAATATGCCATGTAGTCTGTTTCCAAACAGATTGTGTTTACAGACAAAAATTTCATGGCGCTGAAAATATTAAAAACATGTAAAGAAAATATTAAGCTATTTGTCATTTGAAGGTTGAAATAGACCCAAAGCAAGTAACATAAATTGTATATATTATTTTCATGATTTCTGATAATGATGCAACCATATTTTTTAATCACTCTGAATATCCGTCGATATTTAAACAAGAGTCTGTGAACATTGAATGATTCTGTTATAGTCTTAAGCAAACGCTTACTTATTTTATTTGACATAAAAAAACAAGACATAAAACGGTCTATATTACATCAAATATTGGTATAGGCTCTGTTTTAATTATTTTCTTGCCAAAAAATATGCTCTATGTTAAGATGATATCAAAATTTTAACATACTTTTATCTTGGTTAGTATGCCAAATGTAAATGTTTGTGCGCGGTTCTCTAGCGCGCAGTCGGAGACAAATAAACACAACTAACAGCACGTGTATCAGTTAACAAAAAAGATACTCCTTGAAAAGTACAGTATGTTTATTCATCGGCAATGGCACCTACAAAGCAAACCGCGAGAAAGTTAACCTGACTATGAAGTATACCACATGAAGAACGAAATAGAAGTTTACTTCATCAAGAGTGACAAGAATCATGAAATAATACGTAAAGTATAACATTTTCTACAAAAAGACAAATTTGAAGAGTTCATAACGAGGAACTTTACTCACCTTACACGGATTGCACGTGCAGAAACAAGATGTCAAGACATAGTGAAGTAACTGAATTGGAAAAATATTTCGGCACTAAACGAATTGAAACAACGGAAGGTTCTTTTTTAGAATGTACGCATAAGGCAGGAACACAAGAGTTAAATATCAGGGAGATAGAACCAGAAAATAGACCTAACATGTCAAGAGTACTGACTAACCTGAGAATAAATGACAAAAACTGTATCGACCTCGCAGACTCGTTGAATAGGACAGGAGACGAGGCTTTTATCTTAAGACCCAAAGGGAATACCCCAATACGTCCATACAGAATACTAGATTGTGGAAGTTTCACCACCAATATAATGAAACCAGCACCCATTCGAAGGAAGATAAAAAGAACAGCGGAACTACACATTTCCGACATCCCGCTAGAAATACAACTTGAAGCCAGAGTGGAAAAATTCGAGGAAAAGTTCCTAAATATAGTCACAAAATCAAGAATGGATACACACCCTGGTTTTCCCAAAAAGATCGGAATTAAAATCCTGGAAATAGACAAGGAAAAACTCAGGATAATGAACAAAGTATTTTTTCTCCATGGTTTCCAGGCAAGAACATTGTATAAGGGCTGTATAGACCACAGGAAATGTAGGAAATGTGGAAACGTGGGACACACCCCTCAAAAATGTCCAACAACCATACATTCAGCATGCAATACACAAACTAGAGAAACCACCACTGCCCCCCCCCCCCCCCCCGCAGAAAGATACACAGCAAAAAGAGGAAAATGTAGAAGTGCCAGTACCAAAACCAAGAAAGAGAGGAAAAGGGAAACCGAAACGAAGTTAACAAAAAGAACAAATAGAAGATCAACATAAGAATCAAGCAACAAATCAAGGGTCAAACAAAATACAACTAAAGGACAAAAAAGGAACTCAAGAACAAAATAAACAAAAACAAGAAGTACAAAAAGACAAAGTGCAGACACAACAAGATCAGAAAAGTAACAAACCTAGAGAAAACAAAACTGAACAAGTTGCAAGTACAGAAGACTCAACAGTGGAAAGGACAGACAACCTGGAACAGACAGATTAGATAAATAAAAAGAAAAAGAGAAAGAAGAAAGTACGAAGATCACTAAGTCCATTTTCAAACGGATCAATTACAAACAACTTCTGAAGATAGTGAAAGGAAGAGAAACTAACAGATGTATATACACTGACATATGACGAACAGCTTGAAACAACAGAATATGAAATAGAAGAAATTTAAATTCAAACTGTAATCTGAAATTGTAAAAAAAAGTGGACAAAATACATATTTGTACACCTGTACAAAGCATGTAAAATGCCCAAGAATATTAACTAAGAAAAATGATTACAGAATCACTAACTGGAAACCATAGCATTCTATGACACGTATATCCCTTCGGGTCATTTAATACCTTGTAAGCTTTCGGGTAACCATAACGTTAGGGAATGCGGTCGACTCAAATGGTCTGTTAAGATCAGACGGGGAACTCCGAAGAAGAAAAAAAGTGTATCCATTAACAAAACAATATTAGCTATCACCAAAAACACAAGACAGGCCTTTTATACATTGAAATTTCCTTGGATATTCAGGTATACAAAACATAATTATCACGTACATTTTCCTCCTTGGATAGATATGGACTACAAGTACCATACTCCGCGCAGTCCATGGTACACGCGCTGCGTACTTGTCCTGGTCATTTCTAAGAAACCCAAGAGCTTTTTTGTACGATTCATTGTTTATATCAGCCGGAAGTCGTGACAAATGTAGGCAAAAGAGGCTTTGGCGGTCTTTTTAGTGGCAAATTTATTACCTCCCCTGGAGGCAATAGAGGCTTTCGCGGTCTTTTTAGTGGCAAACTTATTACCTCCCCTTGAGGCAAAAGCGGCTTTCGTGGTCTTTTTAGTGGCACATTTATTATCTCCCCTTAAGGCAAAAGAGGCTTTCACGGTCTTTTTAGTGGATAGAGAAAGAAACTTGTCTTATGCAACTGAGGCGGAAGATAGCGGTGACTTTAGCAGTATGACAAGGACTTCAATCAAGATACTGTTTTGTGAAAGATCAGTTATCATAGCCTGTTATAAAGTTAAATCGACAATGAAACGAAACCAACCATTTGAACACTACGACGTTAGAATTTACTTTGCTTCTCACTTCCACCACAGACAGGAACCCTTGACATACCAAAAACATTTAAGGAACAATTACTGAGGATTCCGTCCAAACGTTTCGTTTTATCTTTTATACCTAAAACCCCCATAGTCCATGTTATTATAAATTTCTAATGCGTTGTTTACGAATAATTGTGTTTATAAGAATGACCCTCACAAAATTGATAAATGTATTACCTCCCCTTGATATGCATGGAGACGTGACGTATCACTGGAACAAAAACTTGATAATGTATAGATTATATCGACTGCAATCGCCAATGGTAATGAAAGAACACGGATCTTGTGGAAATTTACGAAAATGAAACGAGTAACGTTACACCTACATCACTACGATCATCCAGAGATCGAGGGAAATATGAAAACAAACGATGACAATTATTGGAAAGAATTACGAAGCTACCATTCATTCCAACACAAAGAGTGATCTCTGTGTATTTCTAACTTTTTAATATATAAACGAAACTAAGACTCAGAATATAAAAATACATGATACCCCTAACTTTTGTGAAAAGTGTCGACATTAACTCTTCGTAGATAGAACTCAATTCTTAACAATGGCAAATGATGCACCCCATCACCTTTAAATGTAACCCCATATTTCATAATTTCATACAATTTCTCCTTGTTTTGACTGGCTTCTGAAGTTCTCATTCTCAATTATAAGTTTATAATTCAAAAATCTGTTAAAGATACTTGTTATTAGTTCATATTTGCGAGACCTACGACAGATGCTTAAGTTTTCAATATTTCTCTCTCTCTCTCTCTCTCTCTCTCTCTCTCTCTCTCATGCCTTGAAGAAAGCTTATGACACAATAATGAGGGACGGAAAAAAGAAAAATATTTACCTATTCAACCTAGGTCTAATAAGCCGCTTATATATCTTTTTAACGATTTTTTTAAAGATACAAGTTTCAGAATATAAACAGCAGGTACCCCCCCCCCCGCTAAAAGGTATCCTCTATATACAGGTGTACCTAGGAGCAGCTTATTGTCAACATAGTGATGAAACTGACTGCTCTGTAAATATCGACCTCTTTAAATACTGACCTCTTTAAATATCGACCTATAAATGAAAGTGTGTGCATAGCATTGAACACGGGTAGGAGATATGCCCAAACAGCTGAGAAATGGTCAGCAGAAAACGATTTTAAATTATGAAATCTAAAACTGTTTTTAAGCAGTTCGGCCGATTAGATCAAATTCATGTTGAGCTATAAACCTATCATGAAGGTTCATTTATACCTGTTGTGGAGAAGAAGAAAAAATTTGTGCGTATTTTTTTTCCAAACCGTAACTAAATTTTCTTTCTTATATAATTGAGGGGCACATGTCGAAATGCCTGTATTTAAATACGACTCGTGGAAAACACAGATTGGGTTGGCCTTGCTCGGTTACACGTGTCATGAATAGGATGTCAACTTGACTGTGGCTTGAGTGTATACGTATTAGTTTGGGAATGCTACATAAAGATGGTTTGAATACAAGGTGTGTATACGTATCAGCTTGTAAAGGTTACATGATCATGTTTGGGTGGCTTGCGTGTATACGTATCAGCTTTTAAAGGTTACACGCACATGTTTGAGTGGCTTGAGTGTATACGTATCAGCTTGTAAAGGTTACATGCTCATGTTTGGGTGGCTTGCGTATATACGTATCAGCTTGTAAAGGTTACACGCACATGTTTAAGTGGCTTGAGTGTACACGTATCAGCATTTAAAGGTTACATGCTGATGTTTGGGTGGCTTGAGTGTATACGTATCAGCTTGTAAAGGTTACACGCACATGTCTGAGTGGCTTGAGTGTACACATATCAACTTTTAAAGGTTACACGCAAATGTTTGAGTGGCTTGAGTGTGTACGTATCAGCTTGTAAAGGTTACATGCACATGTTTAAGTGACTTGATTGTATACGTATCAGCTTGAAAAGGTTACATGCAGATGTTTGAGTTGCTTGAACGTATACGAATCAGCTTGTAAAGATTACATGCAGATGTTTGCTCCGCTACACATTCAATGACTTTGACTGGAAGCATATCACACGTACCCTACAGGAAACGTCAACGTTTAGGCAAAAGAAAAAGTACTTAATCTCAGGCGAGCGTCACTAGCTCTTCAGTATACTACTAAACAATCCGTCAATATACGAACAAACTATCTTTCAGTGTACTACCAAATTATCCTTCAGTATACTACTAAATTATCCTATAGCAAACTAATAAAATTTCCTTCAGTGTACTACGAAACTATCATTCACTATACTACCAAACTATCCGTCAGTATACAAAACTATACGTCAGTATACTACCAAACTATCATTTTGTATATTAGCAAACGATACTTCAGTATACTACCAAACTATCCATCAGAATACGAAACTGTCCTTCAGTATACCACCAAACCATCCCTCAGCATGCTACCAAACTATCATCCAGCATACTACCAAACAATCCTTCACCAAACAACCAGACTATCCTTTATTATGTTACTAAATTATCCTCCAGTATACCACCAAACTATACACCAGTATACTATAAAACTATCCTACATTATACTAAATTATATCTCAATATAATACCAGGCTATCTTTCAGTATACTACCAAACTATCCTTCAGTATACTACCAAACTATTCTTTAGTATTCTACCAAATTATTCTTCATTATTCCAAACATTCCTTCAGTATACTACCAAACCATCCTTCAGAATACTATCAAACTATCTTATAGAATACTACTAAAATATCCCTCAGTATACTACCGAACAATCTTTCACCATACTACCAGATTATTCTTTAAATGGTACTAATATATCCTTCAGTATTCTACCAAACTATAATTCATTATACTACAAAACTATCATTCTGTATTTTGTACCAAACTATTCTTCAGTATACAACCAAACTATCCATCAGTATACTATTAAACTATCTTTCAGTATACTACCAAAACATCCTTCAGCAAACTGCCAAACTGGACTTCGGTATACCAAACTTTCCTTCAGTATACAACCAAACGATCATTCAGTATACTACCAAACTATTCTTCAGTATACTATCAAGCTATCCATCAGTATACTATTAAACTATCTTTCAGTATACTACCAAAACATCCTTCAGCAAACTGCCAAACTGGACTTCGGTATACCAAACTTTCCTTCAGTATACAACCAAACGATCATTCAGTATACTACCAAACTATTCTTCAGTATACTATCAAGCTATCCTTCGGTATACTACCAAAACATCCTTCAGCATACTGCCAAACTGGACTTCGGTATACCAAACTATCCTTCAGTATACTAAACTCTCCTTCCATATACTACTAAACTATTCTTCAGTATACTACCAAAATATCCTTCAGTATACCACAATATCCTTCAGTATACTACTAAACAATCCTTCAGTATACTATCATACTATCCTTCAATTTACTACCAAATTATTCTTCAGTATACCACAATATCATTTAGTATTCTACCAAATTTTTCTTCAGTATACCACAATATCCTTCAGTATAATACTAAACCATCCTTTAGTATACTACCAAACTATCCTTCAGTAAACTGCCAAACTATCTTCTAATCCACCAAGGACAGCATAGATTATAGTCTTGAGGCACAAATACCAAACCTTGTTTGCTTAAAAGAAACAAATTGTATTCTACACTGTGGCATACAAGTTCATCCGCACCAAAACAACAACAAAAATCAATGTCTGAAGTACTGCAAAATTCTATGTCACCACAGTTACCCCCCCCCCCATTATCTTTACCATTCAAAATGGTCTCAAACATTTATCTCGTTTTTTGTAGTTAATTCAATGAAATCATAGCCTCCTATACTGGCTGTTTGTTCCTGTGTTTAGACGGTTCAAAAGACGGAGGCAAAGCTGAAGTTATCTAGACGGAGACAAAAGTTGGAGCTGCAGTTGCAATATCACACAGCAACATTTCGTGTCCATTACCAGATGAAGTCGCCACTTTTACCTCATAAATTACAGCCATGCTCAAATCTGTGAACAACACTGAAACCTCTAAAAAAACAAAGGTCTTCATATTTCCTGATTTCCTTTCCACGCTGAAAGACCTGTAAAACTTTGAGTCTGACATGCCGTTAATATTTCAAACCTGACAGAAACATGATTTGATCATTTGATCATACAATCTGAAAAAAGTATTATGTAATGTTTCCTACCAAATCACATTGGTATTAAAGGTAAATGAAAGGGCATATAAAGCAGCCGAAGCTGCAATACAGTCGACTGTTTCCGGAAGTAAGATTCCCTATATTGACTTCAAAATATTGTACAAATTGGGATGTTCTATATGTCTAGCACAATATGTATAATTAAACCTATACAAACATGCTTTGTAAACTCAAACCCTTCACTGGAAAGTGGCACATTCATAAAGAACAGATTTTAGAAATGGTCTATGCTGGACCCAATTTATAAGGGAGTATATACGGTATTTCAAATTTAACTTCCAGCTGGTATTGTTTGAAAAGTGCCAAATGATGTACACCTTGTGAATACAAAACATGTTTGCGCAACAATTACGGAGTTCCGTATGATTTCCACTGGTCATTGTAAACACAATAAAGCTACCGAACTTATTGCAAATCGAAATTTATAGGGGAGACATGGTTTAGATTTATGTACGACTTATGCAAATACTTGATGTTCCATATAACTGTATATGATATCTTCTAAAGAAATATCTGATAACCTGCCTTACCAGCCTGCATCATCCTTGTAGCCATTTTTTGGAATAAGCAAATCAACATAGATTTCTTAAACAAATTAACTTTTATAATCGCTGCCGAATGTTGATATGAAATTTCTGGCATAACCCAATCAAAATCAGACAAAACTAACAAACATGAACACGAACTCCAATCAGACCTGATATCACCCGCCTGGCTGGAATCGGTCTAATAGCACATGAACACCCCAATCAGACCCGATATCGCCCACCTGCCTGGAATCGATCTAATAGCTAAATGAAGGAGCAGATATCCAAAAATGTGCGACAGTAAAAGCTTTCTGCTGAAATACACCCAAGTGCTTTTAATTGCATATGTTATGAAAAAGATTGCTTCAAAGTTTCTCTAGTTTTGTATCCTCGTCGATATTTCATGGTACTTAGCATAATTTGGCCAGTATGTAAAGGCATCTGTGCTTTCTTTCCGTGTTGGTTTAATTATATTTAGTGGTAACTTTAATAGTCGTGTAAAATGTTGGTACGTTTCAGTAACGGCAGCAAGATCTGGTGGCAATTCGGAATCTTTACTTAAGATCGCTTTCTGTCACATTTGGGCGAATTGTGTTAATCGGTTTTTAAATAGAAGGTTGTCCTGACTTTAGCAACAGCAGCTAAACCTTCGCTTCATAAATACTTCAAACATCGGGTCACAATCATTTATATTAAAAATGGTAAAAATGTTACAACCTAACTGCTTATTAGTCAAAACTCCAGAAAACATATATAATACATTAAATTCCAATGAAATACAGCAATAGTTTTAGTCAAAATAGAGTTCATGCCGCAAGATTCTCTAAAATAAGTGTATGTATTGATTTAGGTAACTACTGAAGATTATTATTTTATTTCAATGTTGGATTGCTTAAATTGGAAGTATCTTTACCGATTATTCGGGTCTTTCAAGCGCCTTACGTCTGCAAAATCATTTCTCTCCTCAAGTTTTCTGACTGTCAAGCAAATGCTACCTGAATTTAGTTATTCGGTTAGCATTTAACTGAAATTTGGGTTTCTTGTTTTACCTGTATCTGTTTAGCACACATTTGTAATGCATTTACAAAATCGTATGTAGTAAAATGTGTTAGGTTTGATATAAAAAAAAGAAAACAATTAATTACGGAAAGAAATATTATGCCCCAAACGTTTGAGACTGGAGAGCTTTTGCCAGGCGCAAATAGCTTATTTCCTTGTATATGTATTATTCATCACCATATTAATCTGCAAATCCCCATTGTTAATTTTGTGCTATTTTGGTCTTGCACACAAAAGAAAGTTAGAGATTTCAGGTATCGGTCTCTGAGATTTTAATCCCCTGATCAGTAATGAAATTTCTTGCTGACAATTTGAACTCAGAGACATATATTTCAGGCAAGGAAATTTCTGAAATATAATTAAATATGGGAGCGTCATGAGACACGCTGCATTTGAGAAGAGAAACTAATGCCTTTTAATTTAAAGTGATGTGACATTTAGCCATGATAACAAGGGGAAGTAATTCTTAAATTTCTTAACATCTTTCACAGATGAAACAGCCTTATGCATTCAGGCGTATTGTTTTGTAATTTGAAGCATGAAATCGGAATAAGGCACATAATAGTAGTTTAGATGATGTCAGTTTGTGCTTTCTCACGCACCATTAAGTCTTGATATCGTCATATCTTTGAAGAACTGAAAAACTCGAATTAAGCGTATTATCTGCGTAAATTGCACCATACACCATCCATAATTCGCTTACCTAAAATTGCTTCTTTTCTGACAAATATGTAAAGTAAGTGTTATCCAAGTATTATAATCAATCATACATGTTTTAAATAGTGAAAGCTATATACGATTCGGTAAGTATCTCAATTCAAAACAAAACAACTGAACCAACCTCGAGTGGCATCGGTGCAGAGAGAATTAGTCAACCGACAAAATAATGAAAGGAGTTAGAAGAAAAAAAACACAAAAAAACATGCATTACTTTAAACGTCTAAAAAAAACCTGCTAGTTTTAAATACCCGATGTATTTAGTAATAGAGCATATACTGGAACTCCAAAGGTAAGATCCAGAATTGCGAGACCGAATATGATTAAGGTAGATGTAACGTTGAGTCTTATATATATATATATATATATATATATATATATATATATATATATATATATATATATATATATATATATATATATATATATATATATGTGTGTGTGTGTGTGTGTGTGTGTGTGTGTGTGTGATGATAAAGAACATCCACCAAAAAGAAAATAAATAAGCATATGACAATATAAACAATTGTCTTTCATTGGAATTTAAATCCTCTTAGAGAACAAAATCATAAACGACAAAGAACAGCGGTGACTAAATATCGCTGACCTTGAGGGAGCAATAATTTGGACATCTGCAGTATCCTTTAGCTTACTGATCCCTTACGAATTCATCTTACCGATGTTGCTTGTGCCCTTACGAATTCATTTTACTAATGTTGCCTGTGTCCTTACGAATTCATCTTTTGATGTTGCCTGTGTCCTTACGAATTCATCTTACTGATGTTGCCTTTGCTTTACGAATTCATCTTACTGATGTTGCCTGTGCCCTTACGAAATTCATCTTACTGATGTTGCCTGTGTCCTTACGAATTCATCTAACTGGTGTTGCCTGTGCCCTTGCGAATTAATCTTACTGGTGTTGCCTGAGTCCTTACGAATTCATCTTATTGATGTTGCCTGTGTCCTTATGAATTCATCTTACTGATGTTGCCTGTGTCCTTACGAATTAATCTTACTGACGTTGCCTGTGCCCTTACGAATTAATCTTACTGATGTTGCGTGTGTCCTTACGAATTCATCTTACTGATGTTGCCTGTGCCCTTACGAATTAATCTTACTGATGTTACCTGTGCCTTACGAATTCATCTTACTGATGTTGCCTGTGTCCTTACGAATTCATCTTGTTGCCTGTGCCCTTACGAATTCATTTTACTAATGTTGCCTGTGGCAACACGAACTCATTTTACTGACGTTGCCTGTGCCCTTACGAATTCATCTTACTGATGTTGCCTGTGCCTTACGAATTCATCTTACTGATGTTGCCTATGCCTTACGAATTCATCTTACTGACGTTGCCTGTGCCCTTACGAATTAATCTTAGTGTTGTTGCCTGTGCCCTTACGAATTCATCTTACTGATGCTGCCTGGGCCTTACGAATTCATCTTACTGACGTTGCCTGTGTCCTTAGGAATTCATCTTACTGACGTTGCCTGTGCCTTGCGAATTCATCTTATTGATGTTGCCTGTGCCCTTACGAATTCATGTTATTGATGTTGCCTGTGCCCGTACGAATTCATCTTACTGATGTTGCCTGTGCCGAATGTTAAGTAATTCAGTCGACTGAATTGATGGAAAAAAGGACAAACGAATTTCTTCCAATACAGTTTGAAAACAAGCCGCATAACTCATGAAGATTTGTTTATGATTTTAGTATATCCCGGATTCAGTTCCTCCTCACGGATATGGCCAGTTTATGGGCATGCAAGCATGTGGTCAGTTTATGGGCATACAAGCATGTGGCCAGTTTATGGGCATACAAGCATGTTGACACTCCGTGTTTTACAATTACCAAATCATACTCAAGGACTTGTCTTTTCTTACAAATTGGAATTATTCTTAAGAAAGACAAAGGATTTGAAAATAGACCACCATTCCAGTATCCAATCATTTACAATATGAAAATATCCAATTAACCCACACTTCTTTTGGCACAGAAAATCCACAGCAAGTACAACAACAAAAAATACCTTGCGCACAAAATGACGCCTTTTGCCAACAAAATGACACCTTTTGCCAACAAAATTACACCTACAGAAAAATATAGGCTCACACAGGAGCCACTAATTATCCAAAACATTAATTTTGATTGATAGCGTTAATTTCAAATATATTTTAATCAAAAGATAGGTAAACGTAATGGTAGTGTTCTGAGTTCTGAGCTATACGTTGTAAGTAATTTGTAAACATCTTTTGTACCGACACTCGTATATTTTTGTCAAACTGTAATACTGCATTCTCATTTCCTTTAACCGTAGAGTCATAAGGCCTATACGATGGTAAGCATTTTCTGTTTAATACATTGAAATTTGTTTTGTTTTACTATTAAATGCTACTGAAAATAGCTTCAAGTGTACAGAACAAGCTCTAAAACAATAGGATTAAAATCCGCTTTCCTACGAGAAGATCTGACCACGACTGCTTAGGGGTCATGTTCTGGTGACCTTTGAATTAGCTTTCGAAAATCAGAAAGTGAATCAAATCGTTAGGTACACATTCCGGTTCTTCGTCTAGACTGCTCACTCTCCAAACACGAAGATATAAGACTTCATCTGACTGGCTGATAAAATTAGCGATCATGGCAATAACATAGGTTGCCAGAACATAACCCCTAAGCGGTCGCTGTCAGATTTACTTGTATGGCAATAGAGATCTGATCCTAATCTGATTGGCACTGAAAGCTGCCATTTGCATATTATTTAAAGTTCAGGAATAATTATATCCATTTTCTGGAATTGCAATACTTCATTCAGCTCCAGGGCAATAAATGAAATAAAGCAAACTGAGAGAGAATGTAAAGTTTGTTGCTGAATGCAACGTTTATTAGTTATGCAACATTACAATACTTCGATTTCGTCGTCTGACATGTGCCGTAGCGAAAAGGATCCATCACTCATTAGACTAACATTTCTGTTTAGTACAGTCTGCATTGTATTGCTTTTAATGTGGGAATCAATAAATAAAACTGATCCATTTTTAATTCATTGAATTCAAAATATTTTACTTTTTATTTGATCCTAAAACCTTGTATTCTAAAATTTTGCATTGCAGATAAATATTTAGTAATAGAAACAATGACCCGACATTGGCAGATCAGGAGTGGGTGTTTTGAAAATTATGCAATTTGCAAAACAAAAACAAAAAAATGATGATAATCAACTTTTATAAAGGGTCAAAATTGTGAAAAAGAGAAAAAGGTTTCCTAATTTCAATAACTTATGATCTCTTGGATATATAATTGATATATAAAAACTAAAATGATTATTCAATGTGCCGTGGATAGATTAAACATACATTGAGTACCTGGGCCCAATTTTCCATGCAATTATATTATGTATTATATTTTATGTGTTGACTACATCTCGACTTTGCTGCATGTGTATTACTGTATTCAACTATTTTCAGACACTACGTAAAGTCTGTAAAACTGAGCATGGTTAACAACGGAACGACTATAATAAATGTGTGGAAAAGTAAATATTTCTAACTAATTGGCAACAACTTATGCATTATGGATGATATAGTTCTAAATCAGAAAAATGGATTTTAAATTACCGAGACTGAGAACATGGATAATGTCTGTGTTGAAATCAATGCAACCATCGATCAGCATAAAAATGTTCCAATTATCTCCACGTGACAGGCCTTTCAAATGCATATCCGGGAGAATGAATTTCTGTTGTCTCATTCCGTAAAGAACATACATTCCAAGAGATGGAGTATTGCAAGATTCATTTTGTTTTATATTTCGATTGCCAAAATTGTTTCTATGTTTATATAGCAGTATATGTGTAAGATATTGTCAAGTACAAATATAATACCTCAAAACCCTGGGATGGCGAATGGAAGGCATATGGTTTAACTTCAATGAATACAAATGAGGATAAATAGAGATTGCGGATGCAAAGGTTAATGAATACAAGTTCTGCATTCACATTTCAGCTTCATACTTCCGACTGCATCTCGTCATGAGAATAATCAAGAAAAATGAGTCTTCCATGAATTAATAAATGCATCGTAATGGAGATTTGCATTAAACAAATCGAAATACTCTCCTTTATTGATATCGCGGTTGCTTAGATGTCTCCCATGTTGCTTTCATAACATGTCCGGGAATGATGCCGGTACAAGGAATTTACGTAGTTATGGTGAATTAAGCATATGTGAAAGAGCCTTGCAGTGCTTCCTGTGAAAGCACTTTACTCCAATTGCTTCGGAACTAAATAGTCTTTCATACTGTGATGTGAAGTTAACATGAAATGACTAAGTATATTCTGCTGACAGGGTAACAGTAAATGTATATCGCTTGAAGTCATTGGAGCCAGGGAGACATTTCACTTTTCTTTACGTTCAATTTTTTAAATCCTTACAAAACGATAGGGCTTGAATCATGTTCATCCCTATAGCTGCCTTAAACACACACTAATTACTAAAATGCCTCTAAAGAATTCTTTCATTATGACATGCAAAACAAATGCTTCCATTTCATTATAATGGGAATTTGTTTTAAAAATATTTGAAATATTCGTTTCGCAACATTTTCTTGCGCCTTAAGTTGCTAAGGTACTCACTGGTCGTACCTAATAAGATAGCCAACAGACCATACGCATTCTGTCTGTAGGAAATTGAAAACAGGGTTTCAAAATAAAAGTAAATATTTATTATCAATTTTAGTATACAGATTGAAATTCAAGAAATGTATGACAGGAAAAGAATGATATCCATTTACACGTGCTTCTCAGTATATTCAGTAGTCCATTTGTAATCCTGTAATCCCACCCCCATCATACTGGTTATCTGACTTCAAAATAATCTTTGATCCGATACTTCCAACCGTCCAATGATAAAAAGTGAACCAGTCACAATGGAACTCAATACATTTGTATCCCTAATCATAAATACCAGTCTGAACTCAAAGCCTTACCAACGAGAAATATGATTAAATGGATTTATGTTTATTTGTTAAATTAATGTTTATGAAACATTTTTCTAATGTTATAATCAACACACGTTCATTCTACAACATCAGTTCCTAAATAAACTGAAAATCCTTCCCTATATTAGTACGTAAATATGGCTGCTTCTGGATGGCCTATAGTATTAGTATATATTATTAGTATATAGCATTAGTATATATTATTAGTATATAGCATTAGTATATAGTATTAGTATATAGTATTAGCATATAGTATTAGTATAAATTATCAGTATATAGTATCAGTATATAGTATTAGTATATAGTATTAGCATATAGCATTAGTATATATTATTAGTATATAGTATTAGTATATAGTATTAGTATATGAACGCCATTGTTTACTTCTGCAATAATGGCTTCGCCCCAATTTTGCATGGAATCAATATTTATTTCATAACTCACTACTACATAACTGATAGAACAAGCAGCCATATTTACCGACTCTAGTCATGCCCATACTATAGTGTTATTTTAAATTGTAATATTAAAATATATAGAGATGATAAACATAACACCGTGTTATAAAAAGGATCACAAACCAAATGGAACAAAGGAATACGATAAACCTACATTGTTAAAATTGATCATTTAGGAATCAGATTGACATGGGAAAGATCTAAACATATTTTTAGTACCTGTACAGGCATGAAAAAGTTGATGATTACACGTTTCATATTATTACCTTTACATGCATGAAAAAGTTGATGATTACACGTTTCATATTATTACCTTTACATGCATGAAAAAGTTGATGATTACACGTTTCATATTATTACCTTTACATGCATGAAAATGTTGATGATTACACGTTTCATATTATTACCTTTACATGCATGAAAATGTTGATGATTACACGTTTCATATTATTACCTTTACATGCATGAAAATGTTGATGATTACACGTTTCATATTATTACCTTTACATGCATGAAAATGTTGATGATTACACGTTTCATATTATTACCTTTACATGCATGAAAAAGTTGACGATTACACATTAGGTGCTAGTGCATTGTATAACATTTAAACATGTTTATTTCAGGAACACATGAAAGCATAAGTACACACAAAATACGAACTCGAATTGGACAATTATATCAAATATGGAATAAAAAGAATAACAGCAGAAAATATAGGGAAATACCATATCGATTTAAAACAATCACAACAAGCAAATGAGTCAACTCAAAGAGCAAATGTGTCATGGTTAACGATCTGACTGACTTATGCAAATTAAAGACAGTCGGACATGATTTGAAATGTACTACTACTGGACTAATCAGACTCGATGATATCATTTCACAAATTAAAACTCGATAGACCAATAAGGCTGGATTACAGGAAATAAAATGTTTTATAGGATTTTACAGGTAAACAATTTTGGAATAGGAAACAAGACGGCTTGGTGTAGGTATAAAGGATAGGAAATGTATATAGTTCGAAACTCGGAAGAGGTGAAAAAATCTTGTTGTTAACAAAAGAACTTGCCGTTGACGTATTCATGAACTGACGTTGACGTATTTGTGAATTGACGTTAACGTATTTATGAATTGACGTTGACGTATTTATTAATTGATTAAACTGTTCTGCTCGTACAATGGAGACATGTGTGTACATAACAAACGATAGTACATAGGTACACAATAAACTATGATGTAAAATACTGATTTACACAAGTACATCAAGGACCTTTAACAAAAGTGAAGATTTCAGTTGTGCCGGATTGATGGTATTATAAGTACACTTTAAAATCAAAGTGAATATTTCAGTGTCTGATTTAATGTGGGAATGTGAGAAAGCTTGCCGGTAGCTTATCGTGGGTCGGTGGTTCTTTCCGGGGTTTTCCCGGGTACTTCCTCCGCTATTAATACTGGCCGCCATGTATAGCCTATCGTGTGCTGAGAAATGGCGTTAAACCCTACAACAACAACTGTGTCTGATTGATGGTATTATAAGGACTTTTTAAAATCAAAATGAAGATTTCAGTGCCTGATTGGTGGTATTATAAGGACTTTTTCAAATCAAAGTGAATAATTTAGCTGTGCCTGATTGATGGTTTGATAAGGACTTTTTAAACTCAAAATGAAGATTTCAGTGCCTGATTGGATCGTATTATAAGGACTTTTTACAATTAAAATGAAAATTTCAGTTCCTGATTGGATGTTACTATAGGAACATTTTTAAATCAAAGTGAAGATTTCAGTGTCTGATTCGATAGCATTGTTGTTGTTGTTGTTGTTGTAGGGTTTAACGCCATTTTTCAGCACGCGATAGGCTATACATGGCGGCCAGTATTAATGGTGGAGGAAGAACCCAGGAAAACCCTGGAAAGAACCACCGACCCACGAGAAGCTACTGGCAAGCTTTCTCACATATCCACATTAGCCGAATCCGAGACTCGAACCCACGCAGACAGAGGTGAGATGGCAGTGATCCGTAACGGATAGCATTGTTTTTCATAGTTAAAAATTTACCAAACCAGCCAGACTCGTGGGTATTTGTTCGCATACAAAAGAATTACTAGACCAGTTGGACTCAGAATTTGATAATATGGTAAGAAACGATTTTACTGGATAGATTTCGCAAGGCAATATATATCACCCACGAAAATAATGAAACAGCTTTTGTTTGGCGTCATTTACAGCGCCCATTCCGACCCATCTCACCACCAATATACTGTTTAATCTACCTATTATTTGTTTTTTTTATATTAAAAAAATACTATAGGATGCATACATGAATTAGTACCTTCTTTTACGCATTATGCCAACGAAATTTAACGCATAATCTAAAGATATAGTAAAATGATATTACAATATAAGTACAGAGAATCGAAAGTTAAACGCAGACATTGAATAACGTAAGTGTGGACTTAGGGCGTTGCTACTGCACGCAGATGTATTGCCGTATTACAGTTTGGTGTTATATATATATATATATATATATATATATATATATATATATATATATATATATATATATATATATATATATATATATGAAGCATGTATCGTTAAATAACCCGTATTAAAATTATTCACTATGAATGCCCCTCGTCAATGTTTTTAGAGAAAAGGACATACATAAAACGGGCACACTAATAATACAGGTAAGCACTCAGGATGAGCGTGACACTAACATCAAAGTGTCTGGCACATCACAATTGCATGCTAACAGTATCAACCACCTGCTGTGAACCCAAATATACTAGACCATCCCAGTGTAATTCCGGGACACCATTTCCACATTATGAAATTTACGGAAGATCTCATGAACCACACGGAAAATATAAGATAAAATTAGCAGTGTCCTACATATAATGCCTAATGACTGTCTCTGCAACTATCTACCTTTGTCATCGCTAGAATTTAACATCGAGTCTTACGGAGTTAATGTGATGACCGCATCTCGAAATAGAACACCATACTTAGTTGGTCTTTATTGAAATTATTTAGCATACGGCTATAACAATGTAGCAATTAACACTGTAGCAATTAACAATGTAGCAATTAACACTGTAGCAATTAACAATGTAACAATTAACACTGTAGCAATTAACTGTAGCAATTAACACTGTAGCAATTAACACTGTAGCTATTAACAATGTAGCAAGTATCTTAATGAACTTTAAAAGCTAATACGTCGTCTCCCCTGCTGTATGGCAAATAATGCAGTAAAATATCTCAGTCGCGAGAAACTTGCAAGCATGTTCTCTCCATTGTTTTTTTATTTATTATAATCTGTTTCGCACTATTATTCTATACTCTTCCTGGGGAAACAATGCCAGTAACGCAAGGTTGTACAATCAGACTCTTATATATGATTTGTCCATATCTTGTCTTAACAGAGAATTCCCCAAAAGTCATGAAAGAAAAATCCTGACGAGTATGGACAACTCCACCATCCATCACATAATCTCCATATGGGTATTCCAGATATTTAGCAATCGTTCCATGCTTAGCCACAGGTGCTCGAAGCGAGCTTGATGCTGATAAAAGCCATAATCTGATGGAAATTAAATCACATCGAGTGACAACATTATCTCAGATTACCCGGATGGCCTATTTTGACATAGGAACCTGTCTATCATATTATAAGAGAGATAAGTAAGTAACTTCCAAAAACTTCGTTCCACGCCGAACCCTTGATTTCATTCTGCTAATTCCATTTTTGAAGGCACACCACCATCATTATTTTACCAAATAATGAACTTAAGTTTATTGAACATAACGTCATTACGTGATGTTATACATGACCGCGTCATTTGTAGTACAAGGATTCGGATATTATATTTTTAGCTGACTGATTTGTGATTGATTGATTGATGGTCGGTGACTGGTGAATGGTGAGTGGTGAGTGTTGAGTGTAGTGCTGAAGGAGTGAAGGCTGGACGGAGTAGCAGTTATGCTGCATCTCCGTATATGCACTGTATTGTAGGTGTTTTCTAGCCGTGGTACTAATTTGGGTTGTGTTATACCCAGTGTGCTGCTGTTGGGGGTGACGTTGGTCAGGAAGAAGATAAAGGTCATCACGTTGTGAAGAACCAAGGCCTCTGGACCAACGAGTCTGCAGAGAACAAGAGATTCTACGGATGTTTAGGCATACCAGGAACTTCAGACCGTTCATGGTGGCTCCGGAACCATTCGACAAAGCGTGGGGGCTGAGAAGACCTTTCGGATTTGTGTTCGACTCCGCAAGATATATGTCCCAATGTTTCATATCATATTTCACTATTTGAGTGAAAACGCGTCATATTTCACTATTTGAGTGAAAACGCGTCATATTTCACTATTTGAGTGAAAACGCGTCATATTTCACTATTTGAGTGAAAACTCGTCATATTTCACTATTTGAGTGAAAACGCGTCAGATTTCGTTATTTGACTGAACTATATCATTTTTGTGTGGAAATTGTCGATGTTTATGTGAATAATTTTTTCCATTGTTTGTGTGGAATCACTTTGAATCATTAATCATTGTAATATTTAAGTTTTTTTTTTTTTTCTCGCATATCAGTTCACATTTCAGTTAAATCGCAATACATTATCTGGTTCGTGCATATTTTGTTAAATTACGAATATTTTGATTTTGTTGGCGCATGAATCAAGCAGTCTTTTTCATTGAATCGTTCATCAATAAACATTGTATTTATAAACATTGTAGACCGGGACAAGCATACGCTCCTGTGCAACGTGCTCTAATTTAATGAGATATACGGTATTTACGACTCTACGATACGTTCCTTCATTAATCTAAGAACAGTGATAGATGTCAAAGTATGTACCTACTTACCATTAACTTGATTCAACTTTAGGAATTCGGTTCCATAAAAGAATTATCTTAAGTCCACACAAATCGAATAGCAATTACACTCATTTAAAAACATCTTGACTATGCGGCACATACGATAAGAGCGAAATATGATTGGATCATATGGTAATACTTAAATAACACCCATGGATTGGTTCACGATGTTACCTTTTGAGCCAATCATATAGCGTAACTCTGTCCAGGCAGGCAAAATGTGCGCAATTCGTAGGTTTCCGAGCCTGTAACTTCAGTTTGGCGAAACGCAGAAAAATGAATGATAACTTGATGAACAGAAATATATTTCAGGAGTCACTCAAGCCATAGAGTATGGTGGTGTGCCTTCAAAGTCAGAAACAGTAGAATGAAATCAAGGGTTAGGCGTGGAACGAAGCTTTGGAAGTTACTTAACTTTTCTCTTTTGTAGTATGAGAGTCTGGGTCCTATATCAGATCGGGTTATGTGTGTAATCTGAGGTAATGTTGTCAGTCGATATGATATTTTTCCTTCAGATTATTGTTTGCTTTTTTAGCATCATGCTCACGTCCAGCAAGTGTGTGCTTAGCGGTAACGGTATTGATGTCACCTTCACAAATACATCTCGAAATATATTTTATAAGCAATTAAATGCAGTCGCCAACTGTCAATAACATTCAGTTTGTTTTAATTACTACTAACTCTGTGTATGGATGTTGAAATGTACCCGGGACCTAACGAGTGTAATGAAATTTTCTTTACTCATTTAAATACAAGCAGTATTCGACAGAAATGTTTGCTTTCTTGGAAAGTATAGCCTAGGATTTTTCAATATTATGGTTAAATGAAATGCGTTTCAATTTCTAACATCCATATGGATACTTGAAAATTCGATGGTTTTAAAGGACCTTTTTTAAAAAGATGTCACGAAGGCCGCATCGAGGTATACGTTTCTGATAAGCTAATTTGCAAACATCTGAACTATTTGAACTTTGGCTGTCATGACACTGAACGTTCGCAGAATAATATTAAGTTACCCTGGTATAAAGTAGCCTTAGGGATAGGGTACAGATCAAACAAATATCCTGCTAATTTCCGAAACCGTTCTGAACCTTCCATCCATATCGTTAGTGACACGTATAAACCTATTATTATTATGGGGGACTATAACACTGCTTTACAGAGACCAGATATAGTCTACAAAATGCAATAACAAATCATACACGAATTACATTTACTTCCAAAACCTTGTTTAATCCAATCTTTGCAAGTAGTGGCACAACTATGCCTCACACAGACATTTTTAAAAATAAATAAAGAATTTAGTACAAGTATGCTTTAGTATAACAATCAGTGTTAACGTGCACCTCCAAGCCGCCATTAAGCTTATTTGTACCGTGTTCAACTTATTTACACCCCATTTTGTTCCTCAAAACTCACAATGCATTTATTTCTACATATTCTGTCACAAGTATAGTCAGCAACAAACCGAGCTGATGAGAAAGTTATTCTCAATGCCATATCCAGCTGTTAGCTTAGATTTACTGCTTTGAGGAAAGGCCAATGCAAATGAAAAATATACAATTCTAAAACATGCATGTATATATGTAACCGATACAGGACGATTCAATAACTTATTCAAAAAGCGATTGCTGTCATTGTGACCCCTCCATCTCAAATCATTTTTCATTTTTAGTCACTGTTGTCATGTCGAAATATATTGCAATGTTTGTATAATGTTGTTGTTGTTCTTGTTGTTATTATAGGGTTTAACGCCATTTTCAGCACAAGATAGACTATACATAGCGGCCAGTGGAAAAAGAAGCCAGGAAAACCAGGTAAGAACCACCGACCCACGAGAAGCTACCGGCAAGCTTTCTCCACATACTCACATTGGTCGAGCACGAGACTCGAACCCCACGCAGACAGAGGTGAGATGACAGTGATACGTAACGGTGATCGCTTTAGACCACTCGGCCACTCGGGGACCCTTAAATAATGTAGTGACAGGGCTAATTTAAGCTGTTAAAACGTGTGCTCAATCCCATTATATCGTGTTGTTGACAGTAAAAAATGTTTCAACCAATGACTGACCGTAGTGTGTGTCCTGTATCAGAGATAATAATAACCTAAAGAAACATATCTAATCCAATCACAATAATGACTTCGATAACGTTTCGAGTAATGAAGTTAAATCAACAGCATAAGCAATCAAACCAATCCAAAACGACTTTAACCAAATATATTGAACGATTGGACAGTACAGTATTAAAGCAATCCAATCATCGCATAGAACTGATGAGCAACTTCCGCTCAAAGTCATGAGTCTTGCATGCCAAATTTAATTCAAGTTTTCACATTTCACATGTATGTATGTATGTATGTATGTGTGTGTGTGTGTGTGTGTGTGTGTGTGTGTGTATGTATGTATGTGTGTGTGTGTGTATGTATGTGTGTGTATGTATATATATATATATATATATATATATATATATATATATATATATATATATATATATATATATATATATATATATATATATATATGTATGCATATGTATGTGTATGTATGTATATGTGTGTGTGTGTATATATATATATATATATATATATATATGTGTGTGTGTGTGTGTGTGTGTGTGTGTGTGTGCATGTGTGTGTTAGAGTTTAACGACACGCTAGCACGAATTTAGCTATATGGTGCCTATTGTAAAATTCTAAACACATAAAAATTAATAATTGCACAAAAAGCTTTGGGAAAATGAATCTTTTCAAATCACTGTGAATATGTGAGTGTCTGTGATTTTAACGTCGTTGGAACAAATTCATTTAGTCATATCGCTAAGATGTCTGTAGTGTGACACTTTATAGTCACGACTGGCACTGGGTCATCATGCCGCAGACATGTAGCATGATGTCCCACTCAGTCACATTATCCTGACACCAGGCCGACAAGTAATAACACAAGTCTCTTAATGCTGAGCGCCAAGCGAGGCAGATGTTAGTACCAATTTGTATACGTCTTCGGTATGCCTCGGCCTGTGTTCGAACCCGCGACCTCCAGCATCCGAGGCTGACGCTCTAACCACTTAGGCTGAGGGAACGGTAGTTTCAAATTAAGATAAACATGAAGTATCAAAATAAATGTAAACATGGACCTTAGTAAAAAGTACAAACTTAAATCAAGCAACAAACTCCAATAGTTATAATATTTCTTTTTATTTATCTGTTTTATGTACAGACGATAAAATACAGTACAAGTTATAGACGTTTGTTTAACTGACAAGTGTTTTGCTCCTTTGAAAGCAAGCATAACGAAATACAAAATGGTAAAATAGATCATAATGCTTAAGCGTTGGACGTAAAGATAGATCTAACAGACATGGACAACTTGGACAGTATGGAAAAAGTATAGTTGTTGTTGTTGTTGTAGGGTTTAACGCCATTTTTCAGCATACGATAGGCTATACATGGCGGCCAGTATTAATGATGGAGGAAGAACTCGGGAAAACCCCGTAAAGAACCACCGACCCACGAGAAGCTACTGGCAAGCTTTCTCACATACCCACATTAGCCGAATCCGAGACTCAAACCCACGCAGACAGAGGTGAGATGGAAAAAGTATAGAAAGACTGAATAGCAATACATACATGTTATAGTTTGTATTTTACCGTCTACAAACTTGTTCGTGTTTGCTTAAAAAGTTCCATAAATCTATTTTGTATTTACACTCCTCCTCGTGGTGTATATATTTTACAGCTAGTTGTTTTATCCTTTTTAATTATTTATAACTATTCTTCCATATAATCTATGTATTGATCTTCAGTCTCCTTTATGAAAAGACCGTGTGGGTGCTTTATTAAGAGAACTCCAACTCAAATAGTTCGCTTATTACTAAGGAAAGTTTATCTATCTCGAATTAAAGGTTGCTGTTTCCACAATTTTTTAAATATTTATCCAGGATTAAAAGACTTACAAACAGAATATATACTCGCATTATGTTTTGCGTTATGCTTTATCTATCTATACAAAATGCACTTTGTGTAAACTGCTTTGTATTTATTGTTTCGCTACCTCACCGTATTTCATTTCAAAGAGTTGAAACTAAACAAAAATAAACCAAAATTTAATGCTGTTATCGTCTTTTCAGTCTTTTCGTAATTAAATTGGATTCTTATTATGTTTTCCCCAATAACTCATCTGCATTAGGTTTTTCGGATCTGCTGCAATCAAGATAGGAGTTAAATATAGGGAAATTAACCTTCCCTTCTGATCTGTAACGGGAATGTTATAAAATGTTCTATCCGTAATGACTGTCTTGTTGGCACATAAAAGTTAGTTTCTCTAACTGTACCTTTCAGTCCTCTGAAACCGTTTTCCTTTGCTAACCTGACTACCTGGCAATTGCTGTATTCATATAAATCAACACCTGTTTGCTTTACTTGTTTGTTTTTCAATTTATACCCGGGAACATTAAGTGACTGAATACATTTTAATATATATATATATATATATATATATATATATATATATATATATATATATATATATATATATATATACTGATAACTTCTGAAATGCCGAAATGTGCCTGACGATAATATTTTCTTAATTAGCACTAGTCTTGTTATCCCTGTATCCCTGCAATTAATAACCAGGCTGCCAATTCTTGATTCTGTTACTACATTTACAAATTAGACTGGAACTAAAACAGAACTTTAGGGGTATCTTTTCAGCATGTAAGTTTCAACTGCTCAGTCTATCCAAGAAACTAGAAGGCAGTATCCAAGTTACGAGTGCAAACTATGCTTATCAAGGTAAATCCTCTGTGCCCAGTCTATTGAAGGAAACCGCATTCATATCAATCGAGTGAAAATCAATCTCACCATTTACAAATACAGAATGACGTATTATATGAGAGAAAACGCACCTGATATTTGTGAAATATTCTAACAATCAGCCTTTACGAGGGAAATCACTCTTCTAATTTTGCTTGTTTGACGAGTACCTTGAATCTAAGGAGCAACTACTGCAAATTTTATCATGGAAATGACTAGCAATCATCCTGGGATGGAATAAACAGAAACTATTCTACGCTGTGATGGATAGCCTATTATGACGTATGCTGCTAATTACTCAGTCTGAGAAACATCTTCTCGACACCGATTCCCCATAACGAAACCAATAATCATTAAAATCAAACAGAGTTGTAAACAGAAACGTAAATACAAATATCACATATGTTAGGTTATTAAAATAACAACAACAACAACAACAACAATAATAATAATAATAATAATAAAAGAAGACGAAGAAGAATCGCAAAACTGAATATAATAATACAGATCATTTATCGTCATCATTATTATTTTTATTATTATTTTTATTATTATTATTATTATTTATTTTATTATTATTATTATTATTATTATTATTATTATTATTATTTAAGTTGTCAATACTATATAGAGTGTTTGAACTTTTCACACAGTGTTTGCTTAATATGTATCTTCAGAATTGGAACATTTCCTATAATCGTAAATATATGTGGATTTAAAAATATGTTGAAAGATTTTGCCATTTTTGTCGTATGTGTTGTTTTCGGATTTAACGCCATTTCTTAGCGCAAGTTGGCGGCCATTATAACTGGTGGAGGGAGAATTCGGGAAAACCCAGTGAGAAACACTGACACACGGGAAGTCACTAGCAGCTTTCTCAGATACCCACATTGACCGAGCTTGAGAATACAACCCACACAGGCCGAGGTGAGATGGCAGTAATCGTAAAAGGCAATAGCTATAGACCACTCGGCCCCACCCGTTTTGTGCAGATAGAGAAGGTGAGTTTCACTTTACTGTTAAATGCCCAATGTATCTTTATTTGAAAAATACCGATTTACCTTCATGCGTTCATTGTAGAGAATCAACAATAATATCAATATCCTGCAATATTTTTCTATTTATCAAGCCAAATCCATCAAATTCAGAGAGTCAGGGTGTTAATCATAGAATTGCTATGTTTCGTGGTCAAGTATGTATGTAATATGGGCATGTGGCCATTGTTACAATAATAATAATAATAATAATAATAATAATAATAATAATTATTATTATTATTATTATTATTGATTATGATTATCAGGATTAGCGGCCATATTAGACACAAGAAACGGCAAATTGTCTGCTGAAGACCAACTAAACATTACAGGAAGTCTCTCAGCGAAAACCCTGTGCTTTCCATTTTGAATGTGTGGCAGTAACAAAATGTTCGAGATCGCTATTGTGGCTTTTGTATTTGCTGTCAGACTGACACCATTTTCAAGTGCGACAAACTAATGCTAGTAAGAAGTCTTCCTGTAAAACCTCCATATTCATATAACCATCAGTTTGGGTTTAGCAGCGATAACAAGATATTTTGAGATGTTTGTTGTGGCGGCCATGCTGCAGGCATGTGCAACTTCCTCCAATGCGTGGGTCGAAAGCGATTTTTAAATGTATGATGCAAATGTAACCAGATAAAACCAGGTCGCAGGCCTGACGCGAACCGCTGGCCGTAGCTTACATGTGCCTGCCATACTGGCTGTCCGTGCAGACCCTTTTCATTTAAGACCAACTAGATATCATAAAAAGCCATTTGCTGAAAAACACATGGTTATACAACCATCTGTTTCAGGCGGTTTAGAGATTAAATGATTTTCAAGATGGCTTTTGTGGCTTCATTTTGGTTATAACGGCGGTACCATCTCCAACAAGACATCATAAAAAGTCTTTTAGCGAAAACTCCGTGTTGATAGGGCCATCGATTCAGCGGAAGCATCGATACAATTTTTAAGATGGCTGCTATGGCGCTCGTATAGGATGTTCAAGAAAAACTATTTTCATTTATAAAATGTCTGGAGTAACGATTACACGATTTTTAAGCTGGGTTCCGTGGATGTTAGATCGAAACATTTTCATTAAGGACCAACTAGATATATTATTAAGTCTTTTAGTGAAAACCTCATGTTGGTATAACCATCCATGAAAGAGGAGTATCGATAAAAAGAATTCTCGTTGGCTCATATTGGATGTCTGAGCAGTACCATCAGGCGGT
>CM068830.1:86707141-86854641 GCA_028554795.2 Sinohyriopsis cumingii | reverse complement strand
GCAGCTCCTTTGTGGTCTATAGACACTTTATGCATGGAAATTCCATGACGCTTCTTGAACCTTTGAAGCCATCCTTCACTATATTCACACTCGTGTTCTACTTTAAGTTCTTTATAAAAACAACTGAGCCTGGTCCAGTATCATCCTTCCCTATAAGTCCACTCCGTCCCTCCGAAGTTGTCGAAACCATTCCATCATCACTCGGTCATGATCAGTATTCTTACCATCTGTCATAGATTTTTTAATGTTCATTCGCTTCTTGGACTCACTGTCAGAATAGAATTCCAATATTTTGTCCCTCTGCTTCTTTATATCGTAAACAGTTGATGAACCAATACCATATGTGTCACACAACTTTCGCACGGAAACACCACAGTCCAATTTTTTCAACATTTCTACTTTATCTTGTATCGTTACTGACTGGTATTTACGCTTGACGCCACCGCTGACACTTGCATCTTTCTTAGAAGACATAGTTAGGGTTAAATGTAAGTACAATAAGCTAAGAATCCCACAAAACACAAGTATCACCACCAACAACTGCAGTGTAAACAATCCAAGTAAGTGCGAGCCCAGTATACTAATTTGGCGGTGTTGGGAATTTCAAGTGCACTCTCGTAGTTTTGCCCGGATCAGAAGAGGTGCCAGACCATCCGTTGCCGCAAAATCGGTGGTTTACCTGTATTTGCGTCACCTCTGACTTTGACAATTTTAGTCTCACCGTGGTGTTCTTCTGTTTGGTTGCATTAAGCTGGTCAATCTGTGTTTAGGTGAACCACACGGGGATAATTCCAGTTACCTCTTTCGGAGAAAGTTTCAAGGTGAGAGTGCAATCGTTTTGTATTGCGCTCTTTATTTTCGCAAGGTATTTTTGGCTTACTGAACACCTGTTTTGCTTAGATCTATCTTTAAAGACGCATCAAAACAGCGGGATTGGTCATTTCTTCAAATGTTGCCATTGTTTATTCATTATCGGTAAGCTTTCCTACTTTACTGAGATCAAGAACTGCAATTGCTCCAATCGTGGCTGATATATGCTGTACTTTTGAATCGGTGTTAACGTACTTGGGTCTTTCATCAACAAGTTTAACATCAGCAGGTATTTTTACCAAAATGGAATTTTGTTGCGTTGAAGAATTTTCCTCAGCGCGCAAGTTAATAATCACGAACAGACTAGAATAGTCGGCAAAGCTTAAGGCACGGTAGAGCTCCCAGAAGAAAACGTAACGGGAGCAAATTAGATTAGATACAGTATTCGTAATGGCATGTTCTGCCCCAAAGTTTATATTTTTCAAGGAATACACGATTGCATATATATATATATATATATATATATATATATATATATATATATATATATATATATATATATATATATATATATATGTGTGTGTGTGTGTGTGTGTGTGTGTGTGTGTGTGTGCGTGCGTGTGTGTATGTGTGTGCAGATTTTATTCTCTAACGGAAATAATCATTTATGTTCTTTGTTGACAGTGTGCGTTGTAGAAATAATCTTAATGGTGGTATGTATATTTAATTTAATTCTTTGTCTGATAGTTTTAAATTTCTTTATTTCATTACATGTTATTGTAATGTAACACTGTTTGCTGGACTTGACCTTTGCCAGCAATGAGTTCATTTCTGCTTGACCTGATTTTCTTTCCTTTTATAAATGTTTTGATTTATGTAAACAACTAAAAATAGCTTCATTATACTCTATATGTATGAGCTTATTAACCAAATTATTATTCTGGTAAACAAGAAGTGGTAAATATGTTGATCAGGGTCAGGGTGTTTGGAGATTCCCATGTTAATTTAACAGGTTATTGTGTTGTAAGTAAGTAAACAAGGCTCATTAAGACCATTCTAGAAGTTTTTCCATTAGGTAATGGTTGTTTTTAGAAAATGCTAATGTGACCTGAGGTCAAGCAGAGAACTATATTATCTTGTGACTGTAAGGATTTTACCAGTCATGCTTTAACAACTAGCATTTTTCTTAAAATTATTGAATTTAAGTGATTATTTTCTCTGAAAGTACAAAGTGCTCCGACAAAGTTCTCGGATAAAGACATTCATTAGAATTTATACTGCATTCAAACTTCGAATAACATTTATGTGATTTAACAAGAGGCTGTTAATACATCAGCACTTCGCTGACAATAACAGACACGTCATCGTCTTCAATTTTGGATCTTTTCTGAAACTGAACTAAGTTTTAATCAGGTCTTTTTATTACTAGGACTTGTGTCTTTAATTATTGGATTACTTTTGGATTTAATTCGCAATACCGTAAGTTCTTTTCTTCTCGTTTTTCACTTTGCATTCTAGGGAAATAAATTATTTGTTAACATTTTACAAAGCTTGTTGTCTTCACTCTTTTCTGTTATTTATTTTAAGTGGATAGACTCGTTCTTCGTCAGTGATAGTAATTTCCAAACTCCAAACGTTTTCACCAGGTTGCATAATCTGAGGATTATTGCTAAATAGTATTTTTGTCAAATGTAATTTTCTTCATTGCAGTAAGTGGCCAAATCACTGCAAACTGATAATTACAAAGTATTATACCAACTCGTCAATGACCGCCACTTGTACCATGACGTAAAACGTATTTCTCCATGTGAATATTAACTCCATCGTATAAGCGTCTTTACATAAGAAACACTTTTCACAAAATTCCTGACGTTGCGTCTGCCACATAGGCTTTGCATCTTGTTTTTCCCATACTCATATATATTGCAATGCTCAAGGTATCTCTCCGTTAATGTATCCCTGATGATCTTCGCTACTGCCATTTCACTAATTGTATCAATATTATCACCGACGTTTTCACAGATCGTTTCACTATCTACACTGGGTGGTCTAGTCAATGTCAGAGACTTCATTTTTTCCTGAACAATATCATACCATGCCTTTTTTCAAGCTTTTTCTCATAAGATTGACTAAATGTACATCGCTGTCATTCCCAAAGAATCCCTAAGTCGATTATTTATTACGATTCTTCGGTTGCGTATTTCAACAACTAGTACAACATCTTTTGAGCCACTGTGACAAATCTGTATGCTGTATTTAAGCGAAATAGAGACTTTTCTGACACGTTACACGCATGCCATTGTTCAGTTAAGCCGATTCCGGCATTGGATATACTCAAAAGTTCTTTCAAAATACTGCAAGCATCAATCTATTGCCATTTATACGCCATACAATTGTCTAATATAGTTATTCTCACACAATCTCTACAAAACATTATTTTTACTACAATATGCAAAATGTATTTCATAAAAATATTGTTGTTGTTGTTGTTGTTGTGGGGTTTAACGCCATTTTTCAGCAAACGATAGGCAATACATGGAGGCCAGTATTAATGGTGGAGGAAGAACACGGGAAAACCCCAGAAAGAACAAACGACCCACGAGAAGCTACTGGCAAGCTTTTTCACATACCCACGTTGGCCGAATTCGAGACTCGAACCGACGCAGATAGAGGTGAGATGGCAGTGATCTGTAACGGAGAGCGCTTTAGATGACTCGGCCACTCGGGGCCCTTTACAAATATTGTAGCAATCAATATAAAACATTCATCTCACAAAGAAAACATTATCATTGAAATGTATTCTGCTAGCTATATATTCGGACACAGAGAAAAAAATCTGCATACAATATTTTTGCAGTAAAACTGTGATCAATGACCACAGTGGTCGGCAGCTACAACAGTGCATTAGTCTTAGTAGTAGTTTCACTTCTGCGCAGACTGTGGAAAACTCACCTAGGGCTCATGTGCACTTGTTTAAATCACATTATTCTGCTGTGATGTGATGTGATTTAGATTTTTAACGTAGCCTTAACAATATTCCAGTCATATTGCTACGAGGTCTGCAGTGTGACAGTTTGTAGTGATGTCTAACACTGGGGCATCATGCCGCAGACATTTGGCATGATGTCCCACCCAATTACATTATCCTGACACCAGGCCGACCAGTCCTAACTCTTAATGCTGAGCGCCAAGCGAGGCAGCTGCTAGTACCATTTTTGTAAGTCTTTGGTTATACTCGGTCGGGGATCGAACCCACGACCTCTCGCATCCGAGGTGGACGCTCTAACCACTAGGCCACCGGAGCGGTCTACTCTGCTGTGACTAGCTGCGTAAAACGAATAAAGTCATGGGGTATGGACGGCGTTGATTTATATCAGTACGCACGGTCAAAACTCCCATTTTGCTGCTACTTGTCCGTTACCGAAACAGAACGCAGGCTGGAAAAGGCCACGCATAAATTCACGTTTTAATGCAGAAATAAACTAAATAAAGAACTCAAATCATTACAAATAAATCCCACTATTATCCATCTCAGTTTAAAGATGTTACGTTCTGACGTCTCTCGGATACCACCGATCTGTGATGTTTTTACATTAGCCCAACTCCAGCAATGTTCAGTTATTAACTACGTAAGACATAAAGCAAGAGATATTTTTTAAAACAATTATGAGAACAGCTATTAATTGGACAAAATACATAAATTGAACCATTTATGTACAAGGTAAATTTGTCAAAAATCGCTGTCCTAAACGTTTTCTAAAATTTCAGAATTTCTTTTTACCGATGTAGTAATTTAATTGCACTGACATAAAACGAAGATAGAAATCCAAATATTCGACAAAGTATGCCTTAAAATATGTACTAAAAATACTTTTTAAAATAAAAAATAGATATAAGGAAATATTTCACTCACGACGTGAAACATTTTGTAATGACACCTGTGGCTCAGTCGTGAAATATTTCCCTTATATCTTCTCAAAATTTATATTTTTAACATAGTACATACATTTTATCATGCACTGGAAACCATTACAAAGACCTATGGCTTATTGCAGTGGCGTAGCAAAAAATTCTTCTACCATCAACCCCCTGGTAGGGGTTGCGGTTTGGACTGGGTTGGGATGGGTTGGGTTGGGTTGGTTATTATTGATAAAAAATATCACATTATAAGAAACTTTTTGGGGAGTACATAGCCGACCTGATGACTTTTTATAAGTCGTTTTTCCTATATTACAATGGTTCTTAGCACATGGGTCGCGATCCAAATCTGGGTTGCCTTGTTGTTTAGAGTGGATCGTCGAGAACAACCTTAATGGCTTAATAGTTTGAAATTTACTACCAATTTAATCTTGGGGGGTGGGTGTAAGCATTGGATGGGTCGCGAGGCTAACACCGCAAACCTAATCTGGTTTGCAGCCCCAAAAAGGTTAAAAAGGTTAAGAACCACTTTTCTATTATATTAAAAATTCACTTGCGATCTTGAAGAGGAGCGGAACACTCGATGTTCAAGCTAAATGTTCAGCATCTGCAGTCCTACGGCTGAGAACAGAATATCCGTGAATCAAATAATGTGTACTCTTTCACGCTCATCTGAAACTACAGTTGTCTGTTATTACCAAGCAAATCAACGCTTGACCACCTTTCAAACCCCGAATGTTCTGAATGCTTATCAAAACGAACTGCTCATTCTCTCCGATACATCGCTTAACAATATCAACTTATATTCCAAATAACTCCCTATTGCGAATATTGTTTTCCGGATTAAGAAGGTTTGAGTGTCATACATGATAACTTACAAATTGCAAAGTACAAGTATGTGTGATAAGGCTCCAACCTCTCTTGAAAGAGCATTTAATAATTACAATGATCCCTACTGAGAAATTCCCAGCTTCCGTGACCTCTCAGTTTCTAGTTCTGAATCTAAAGTTTTCAACAACAGCGCTACCATTTTCTACCATCTGGACTCTCAACTATTCATGAATCCTAACTGTGGACATTTATTTTTGAACAAAAAAATATATAACACCAGCCCCCCACCCCTAGCCCCGTACAAAAACACACACACACTTCGAAAAATTGCTCTTTTTTACGACAAAAACAAGAACAATCTTTGGCCCGAGAAACCTATCAGGTTTAGTTACAGTAAATCATTACGTATTGAACACGTGGCACTCAATGAATAATATTATCCTTCTCGATTCTAGATACGACCGAGGAAGGCGTTGGGGGCCACCAATTTAGTACGTACCCAAAGCTTGACCCCTTCCCCACCCCACCCCGTACACATGCGTACTTTGTTACACCCCCACCTGCGTACATACGCTTGACGCACCCCACCCCCCCCCAATTCTATAGAACTACCTTTATTTAATCCACGCAGAAACCATAAAGGATTAATAATATTGTGATGTGTGTGTGTGATTTGGATTTTTAACGTAGCTTTAACAATTTTTCAGTCAGATCGCTACGACGTCTGCAGTGTGGCAGTTTATTGTGATGTCTAGCACTGGGGCATCATGCCGCAGACACGAAGCATGGATTAATAATATTAATGTGTTTAATAAAACAGATAGTCCACCTACGTAAGCTGCATAACTTTAAACAGTTTGTCTAGTGTCCACTAAAATTCAAACGTTGACTGAACCAAGTCGAACAGGTTACGTATTAGACAAATTCACCCACCCCCCCTTATGCACATGTACATTATCCGTAGCCCCCCCCCCCCCATACGCAAGCGTATGCATTTGGTTTACCCCCCCCCCACCCATGCGTACGTACTGAATGGACGGCCCCTTATTAACAATCTCTATTTCAAGTACCGACACACTCAGCCTCTCTCTGCTAAATTCGTTCGATACTTTCTGCTTCAATTTTTCAAACTTAGGGCAGTGTCGTCATTGTAGCCTGCAGGTAGCATTAACCACCATGTACATTTATGCTGTGTGTCATTAGTGGGCAATGATATTGTAAGTTCACAAGAAAATGAAATGATAGGTACGTGTACTTACATCTCAATTTCCGCAGGCATGATGATAAAATTGTAACGCCCACCGTCTCTCGTTTAAGTTGTGATTTTTTTGTGATAAATCCAACCCCGAAATCCTAAATATTGTCAGCTGAGAGTCAACCACGTACAGTAATGATAGTCGACCTTGTAACAGTAATACGTCGATTACATTTTGACCAAGATATGTGATGACTAATGACCCATTAAGTCCATATTATCAGTGCTGTTACAGGTAGCTCGTCCAGTCCCATACGTGTATACTGAGTGACAACTGCACACAAGTACTATGCAATATCGAGCTGCCAGCGGCATGCACGGCGTTTTACCTGACGATATCAATGGGCTTTGTTTTCTGCTGTTTTGTTCGACGATTCGATTAAATACGTTTTAAGGATATTAAAATTAAGTTTACAAACACATTATCTGTGATAACTAATTTGGAGACGAGGATACATATGGGAAAAAAGATTGTGATAGATCGAAAGTGATTCGATTAATTGTGGGTAGAGGTTACACCAAACTAATTCCACTGAAATTGGCTTTACCTCCATCCAGCCCATGCCGTCGAATAGACTTGAGAACCTATCATACAAAAAATTGATCACTAAGATAGACTGATAGCATGGTTTCGTTTACTTTGAGCGACTTTTGTATGCGTAATTGCTATAACTGGTTTTAACTTTCTTTTGGGTTTTGTTTCAAGCACACTAGTACTCTCAATTAATAAATTTTGTTTGCTGGCTTATATTTCATATTTTGTTTTAGATACATTTTACAGAATTTTAATATCGCTACCAGTTTTATTTTATTGTATATCAGGTGTATATTTTTTTTAAACGGTTTATCCTGTACTTTGTTTGTGCAATGTATTTTTAATTTTTTCGAACTTTACCTTTAGTTGGTAAAAATTAGTAAATATTGTACTGAGGTGGAGTGAAATGCAACACACACACATATACATAATGCATGCAGTCATACATACATAGTACATTTTTCGAACTTTACCTTCAGTTGGTACAAATTAGTCAATATTGTATTGAGGTGGAGTGAAACGCAACACACACACACACACACACACACACACACACACACATATAGATACTTACATACATGCATTCATACATACATACATACATACATACATGCAGCCATACATACATACAAACATACATACATACATACATCTTTTTTTATTAAAATGTATTATATGCAAAAATTATGTTAATTAATGATAAAGCAAGTTTTTAGACCTTGTTATCGTTCGCAAAATATTACTTTTCATAAATAATAATGCTACTAAGAAAAAAGAGCATATTCATTTTAGCCTGCCTTGTATTAAAGAGGGTTTTACTTGTGACCTTTTATGTTTCTGCCTGTGACTTTCCTGAATTTGTTTTTAACACTCAAGTCCTAGATTTATCGCATTCTTGTTGACTGACCTGATATTCAAACAATGTAGCTCTACGCGATTTCTTTTGTTAAGCTGATCGTTATCGTCGAGCAAATGGGTGATTTGAACTAAACAATTGTTGTTGCTGCTAGTATACAAAGACTTAGAGGTATATATAATGACTCAATGCTGAAGAATGAGTGGACATGGCCTTTTGGAGTGTTCTGGCCTTTAAAGATTTAGGCCAAATATTGCGGTAGCACTAAGACGTGAAAGGGCATTGGTGCAAAATTAAGTCTAGCGACAATTAATACGCCAGGTAGTGTTACGCAGCCAGAAATGACGCAATTACTTTTCTAATAGAAAGAAAGAGAGAAAAAGATTGCTGTTGTTGTTGTTGTTGTTGTGGGGTTTAACGCCATTTTTCAGCATACTATAGGATATGTAGGGCGGCCAGTCTTAATGGTGGAGGAAGAACCCGGGAAAACCCCGGGAAGAACCACCGACCCACGAGAAGCTACTGGCAAGCTTTCTCACATACCCACATTGGTCGAATCCGAGACTCGAACCCACGTAGACAGAGGTGAGATGGCAGTGATCCGTAACGGAGAGCGCTTTAGACCACTCGGCCTCTCGGGGCCCCTTATAGAAAAAGAAGAAAAGACCAGAAAAAAGCTAGATTTAAGACAGACAAGATACAGAAATGCAGGTTATAGCAGGTTTGTGATATATTGATATGAAAGAAATACTTGTTACAAACTGTTGGATCATCAATATGTTGAGACACATGCACGTCAGGGATAGGGACTTACCACAGATGTTTCAGATGTTAATGTTTGTTTCCTTAGTCTTTTTTTTTTTTGTATGCTTGAGGTGTCTTATAATTTTCATGTTACAAACCATCACATTTGTATGGCTTTCACACGATTACTTTTGTACACTCGTATTTCACTTTTTGGTAACAAATAATACGTGCGCAGAGTTCATATTAGCAATGAATAAACCCCATAATCACTATCTCTTTACATGATCGTACAATTGGTTCCTGGATGAATTTGTTTTTCTCAAACATCTGGAATTTCATTTTCTCTTTTCGCATCTGTGGTGAAATTGACACTTTTGAATATTTTGAAGGAAACGTGACTGTATTGTCAAATGTTTGGTTTTCTGTTCCATGAAATGCACAAGACTAAATAGATATTATTCTGCCATTACAGATGAGTTGATTGCTTACTTTAAAAAAATCATTACGTTCAAATCTTTAAGAGATGTTAAACAGTATTTACTTCGACATAAGCGAAATTGAAAATGTCTCAAAATCTTTGTTGCATCCTTATTAGGAAACAAATTTCCCCATGAACTTTAAATTTACGTTTCTGTTTCTTCTTTTGTTATTTGTTTGTTTGTAAATTCCGATTCTTAAGTGGTCATTACAAGTGACCCCAATTATCTATATGTCGATCCCTTCCCAAACGGTGATGTCAACCTCCAGCACTTTGCTCAACTCATAATAGTATGCAGCAATCGCAGCAAATTCAAGCCTCGGAGTTCTTGTTGTTGGTGATGTTGTTGTTGTTGTCCGTCGTCTTCATATGAAGATTTCGCTCACAAAGATTTTTCGATACATAACATCACGTCTAATTCATCCTTCCATATTAATCAGTGCGCATGCTTGTGCATGATAAATAAGACTACCAATCAATTAGGATAATATTGGAGGATTCCCAATGAAAACTTATTTACAGGATAGCTATTCAGTTTTGCCTAATGGTGTCTATGGACAGCAAATATTTCTCTTTAATTTAGTTTCAACTTACTTTCATGAGAAAACTATTTTACTGAAAGCTATTTTTACTAAAACCTTTTATGACGTGTTATGATTCATCATAATCATGTTTAATGTTAGTAGTGAATGGGGTGAGATTAGCGACAATGGGAATTAGCATTAAAAACACCCGTGGGTAAGATTAGCGACAATGGAAATTTAACATTAATCACCCTGGATAAGATTAGCGACAATGGAAATTTAACATGGGCAAAAAACCCTGGGTCACTCTGGGGACAAGGGAATTTAACATATGGAAATTGAACATGGTGAGTCTGTATAGCGTCAAGGGGAATTGAACATGGTGGGACTTTCTAGGGACAATGATGGTAGAGGGTCAAACACAACAGAGACAGAGACATACATACACTAGTACAAGCGTGAGATTTATATATAAAGCATTACCAAGACCTGAAATCTTGCTGGGGTGTTCAAAAATTTGCATATTTGTAATGATGCTATAAATAGCTATAATCAAGGAAATGTTCAACGACAAAATGGATGTGACTAAAAGTAACGCTAAAATGACGAAATTGTCCCAGAATTTAAAGGAAAATAAACATATCCCCGAAAATTAAATTACAATGGTTTAGACTAAAATGGATAAAATTAGTAACTACTTACAATATCAACTTGTGTGACGATCCTGGATAAACACCCATGTATCTATTTATAGCTATAATCAGCTAAAATTCATATGAAATCCCACTATCTATTTATACTACAACTGGTGGGTTATTCCTTTGGAAAATCCCACTATCTTTTTATAGCCTCAGCTTGAGTGACGTTCCTATTTATGAACTCTAGAACATATTATAGCTACAACCTATGGAAATCCCCAAGTCCATATTTATAGTCTCGAAATTTCCAGCGTCAGTGACGTCACTGTACTGAACACTAGGGGATAAATGTCAACAGTGTTGCAAGTGGCTGACCTGAATACACGCTACTGCAGGTAGGTAGGTAGAGTGTATCTGATAGGAATAAAGTGAGTTTCTATAGGGACAAACAGAGACCAATACACACACACCCACACACACACACAACGTACGCGCGCAGACATACGCACACACACACACACACACAGAGGGAAGAGGAAAAAACAAACCCCAAATATACTATCCACACAGAAGGGAGATAATACAAACCCCAAATAAACTATCCACACAAACGTACGCGAACGCATACAAACCCCAAATATACTATCAACACAGAAGGGAGATAATACAAACCCCAAATAAACTATCCACACAAACGTACGCGAACGCATACAAACCCCAAATATACTATCCACACAACGTCGCTAACGCATACAAACCCCAAATATGCTATCCACACTCGGGAGGAAGAAGAAAAAAACAACCAAATATACGATCTACACAACGTACGCGAACACACACACACACACACACACACGCACACACAGAGGGAAGAGGAAAATAAAAACAAATATACTATCAACACAGAAGGGAGATAATACAAACCCCAAATAAACTATCCACACAAACGTACGCGAACGCATACAAACCCCAAATATACTATCAACACAGAAGGGAGATAATACAAACCCCAAAAAAACAATCCACACAAACGTACGCGAACGCATACAAACCCCAAATATACTATCAACACAGAGTGAAGAAGAAAAAGTTTTTTGAAAGCACCTAAGCCCTCAGCTGCAATGCCCAACTCTGCCAAACACCTACACCCCGCCCGCCACTCCCAACACTACAAAACCCATTTAACCCGTTATTTCATGGCATCAGTGTGTGATTGAGGAAACATCAAGACACAAAATGATGGATGAATAGACTGACTATTGTTTACCGACTTGCATGCCTAAAGAGCGTGCGTGAAGGAAAACATCCTTCCATTTCAATTCTAACTAAAACATGATCCAGAGGGATAGAGAGAGGTGAAAGAGCACAATTTCATAAAGTGTGAGTAAAAACAAAACACGCCATCCTTATTATACAATGTCAAGACCAAGAGACACTTACGTTTTCTTTCTGGTCTATTCTCTTTTAGAAGGTAGTATGAAATTTCACATCAGGGCCAACGCATCGGCTCACATTGTCAATTTTTCCATTTCCATGTCTTTACTGGTACAAGTTCTTCATCATCTTCAATTTCTTCTTCTTCTGAATCCCTCTTCTCTGTTTCGTCTTGTTTTTGTTTCTTCTCTTTTCTCGTAGGGCACTCTGAATTCCAGTGTCCTTTCTCCTGACAACGATATTAGGTATCTTGACCTTTGTCTCTCTTTCTTAGACGAAGCAGGTATTCTGGAGACAAATGCCCATTTAACTTTGAGATATAGCAAACTTCATTAGCACTTACACACTTTCGTATGACTCTCATCAAATCAACGACCAAAAGAGTAAGTTTTGTTGCCACTTTCGCATGTGAATTATGCTTTCGTATGACTTTTAGCAAATATTTGACCAGCAGGTCTATCTGTGCTGACTCTTCCATCTTCTTGATCGTTTGAGAGCGGAATGAATACTCTGACGCTAAGACACTCTCCTTATATACAGGGACCTGCTGCGTATGAAACCTAGTCAAATGTAATTTTGCAATAAGATGAAACTATTTCATTGAGGAAGTAAAAAGCAATGATGTACCGTATCGCCTCACACAAAACCTGAAGTGTTAGTTCAAATCCGTGTCAGCGATTTCGAAGACGACATAACTGAGCTTTCATCAATGCTCTCCAATTATGCCACAAAACCCCGAGTCCTGCTTCACGCCAAAAGAAATTTCGTTCGGTCCATAAAATATAGTATCACATCTGAGAAACGCAAAAACGAACTTCCAGAAAACTGAGAACGACGGCTTACACCTACAACGTAAATGTATGAGTTCAAGTAGTGCGTAAAACTTAGTCAAATTAAATTTTTATAGTCAAGACGAAACGATCTCTTTTCGAACAAGAAAGCAGACACCAAGCGACAATGGCGATCCGTGTCACACAACACTTTTCAAAATGTATATTATCAGAGGTTTGTTCTAGCGATCTGCACGGTTAAATTAAATGTTGATGTATTTTGCAATAAGACGGACACAATTTCCATGGGATCGCCCATGGTACGATTGTTCGTGCATTAGTTTAATTTTTAAAAATATTTTTTTATATAAATCGCCTATAGGATAGACCCAGTAAAGCATGGCCATTCTCGTCACTGTCTGAATAGCTACTCAAGTCAATTCGAAGCGAACGCGGTAAGAAAATAAGTATAGCCAATGAAATGGCTTACAACGGGTGATGCATTGTTTTGTTCTAGGACTGTGTGGCATAATAATCCCTATGTTCTTGCGTTGTTACCATTACAGTGCAGACAGACTGAAATGTGAACTTACAAGCCCTCTTTGTGTGTGTGTTGTACCATTTCCTCTTACCACATCAAAATACTGACTGTCACAGTATTGGTTCGCGTTTTCAAGCTGACCATTTTTTTTATATCTCACTTAAACATTTCGACATAAACACTCACACTCACATCGGTAGAGTCAGAACAGACGTGTTACAGTATTGAGGGGCATGTTATCTTTTGTTTTTCAAACTAATAAATTTGGGGCTTGTATGAAGTAAAGAACCGAAAGTACAGTGAAACTCAAGGATGATGACCCAATCTGTCTGTCTATTGATGCGTGTATTTACTTAAGAAGAAATATGACCTCTAAAACACAAAGAGATACGGCAAGCATGATTAGATTAAACACAACGATGTTTTCCTTCATGCCCGTGTAATTTAGAGTTTCAATCGTCTTTGAAGACAAACTTGGTCTCCTTTTGTAGGGCTTGAAATAATAAAAAAGACTGAAAAATCTTAAGCACTTTGCTATAGATAATTTCATCAACGGACTAAACAACATAAATACCGTTACAACAATAGAAAGCCTTAAATCTTCTATCAAAAAGAAATGCATGAAAAAAATTAAAGATTAACGATAACTAACCAATGAAACCGAATTTAACAAAGGCAATGACATGTGAAGAAATGCCTCTCACTTTGGAAAGGTAGGCGAATGTACTCTGTCATGCACCATCAACTTGAAAAAAATTATAAACAGAGAGAAACCTGAATTCAAAATTCAGTTGTTTCTTTTTCTTCAAAATTGTTTCGTTTCTTTTTTCTTTTTTTTGGACCAAATCTAAGCACTAATATAGAGTGGAAAGGGAAAATGCACATAAAGCTTTGATATTTCTGAAAAAATGAGGGGATATTCCTAACGTTCATAACCACTTATATATGCTTGGACTTGTCTGTGACTTATCCACAAAACAAGATGTACATATTTCTGGTCAAGCTGCAAGCGTGTGCGTGTTTTTGAAAATGGTAAAAATGGGATATACAATTTTCTCGTGACACTTATAAAGTGAAGAGTCTGTGCAAGTGTCAAAAGCCAAAGTCATATCAGTTTTGTATTTTGTACGACGTGTAAAGATTTCCACTTTAGAAAATGTGAAGTATCACAAGTTATTATCACAAACAGAAGTGGAACATAGGGGCTTGCAAGAAAGAAAATAACCCAGACAGTTGGTGTCATCAAGAGTGCTAGAGACGGTACCCGAACTTGCTTGCCTGCTTACTTGAATTAAAGTGATTTTCGCTCTAATGGAGCATATATCACTGGTTTAATAACGCACCGCGTGATTTTTAATTACTCCTGGGGAAGGAAAGAGAGCCTCATCTCCCAGGCTTTTATGTACTCACAGACTACATTTAAATTTAGCCACTCAGGTGTAGGACTAACTAGTCCTTAACAACTTGACTGAGAGGCTTTAAACATGAGTGGGAATAGTCTCACCACACACTCATTTTTCTGTTCGAGCGTGGTAAAGGAGGAAAAAGGTGCTCAAAAAGACAGCCATGGGTGTTAAGTACTCAACAAAACGCTAGCCCGTACTTCTTTCAAATCAAGTCCCGTTTTTGCTAATGGACAGTAAAAAGTACCAATAATGTGTTAACCACTTGTGCAATTAGTTCAAATCTAACGAGTCTGTTAAATTTCCTACTTCCTAACATATCTATCTAATATTAGTACTTAGTGTACATAAAAATAGCCATACTGATCTTATTTAAATTATTATGTCTAAGAGACATATACCAGTTTGGTCACTGTTAGGTTTAAAAAGTTAAGTTTGTTGCGGTGTTCCAATGGGTCAAGTTTGTCTCGAGAATAGCTTAGTCAAGGAGGGATACCAAGCCAAATATGGTTCCCTATTTAATAAAAAGCAATCTTTTGGAGCCCTAAAAAAGGCTGTTTTTTCTGTTAGAAGGTAACACGTCTCTCTTTTGCTTTCACGTTCTTTCCCGCACTCCTAGTTTCATGATTCTTGATATCAGGAAATGCGTAGCCATGATGGGCGGCAATGTAAGCAGCGGCTTCTACCAGTTGACTGAGGGGATATCTAGTGTAGGTTTGTCTGTAGAATTGGGGAAGAACTCTGACCCTAATCCCCATTGAGAAGGTCTTGGTTTAAAGGTGTCTACAGATTTGTAGGCAACGTATTGTATGGCTCTAATAAACTGCCCTGCTTTGTTGAGGTCATACAATGCTTGATCTAGCCACATTTCGGTGCACTTCTCAACGAGGGTCAGCGTCCCCCTCCTCCTCCTCAACCGCCTCAATTTCCTCTTCTGGTTCTGATACTAATTCTTTAGTTGAGGTAGATAGTTTCAAATCCGCTGCTATGGTGTCTGTCGCTGTTATTATTGTTGTGGTTGTTCTTTCAGCTGAGATTGCCTGTAGAATCGGAGTGAGAAAAGAACGTTGTTGTTGTTGTGGGTTTAACGCCATTTTTCAGCACGCGATAGGCTATACATGGCGGCCAGTATTAATGGTGGAGGAAGAACCCGAAAACCCCGGAAAGAACCACCGACCCACGAGAAGCTACTGGCAAGCTTTCTCACATACCCACATTAGCCGAATCCGAGACTCGAACCCACGCAGACAAAGGTGAGATGACAGTGATCCGTAACGGAGAGCGCTTTAGACTACTCGGCCACTCGGGGCCCCAGAAAAGAACGTAGTGCCTCCGATAATTACATTTGAGTTTGCCATACCGTTTGTCTAACATAAGTGGCCCTTTGTTTTGCCACCACTCTTTCCGGGGCAGGTTGTTTGTTAGGTATAGTCGGCTGTTGACCAGATGTTATTTGTGTTCTCGAGGTGGGTGGAGTGCTAACTGGCTAGGTCTGCATTTCTTGCTCCCGCTACTGTTGCGTATATTTCTTCCCTCCACACCGAGTTCTGGGCCTAATTCTTTTAATTTCGTTGTACCCGAACTTACATTATCCATATTATCACCAACAAAAAAAAAAAACAAAAACGCACAGACCTAAAAGAAACGCTCACTCACTTTTTTACAGAACATTGCTATTTTTAAAATTTTGATAAGCGACGGAAACGAAGGACTTAGAGTCGCACTTTCTAACCAAGATAAAGAAATCATGTGCTGATAGACTCACTTCTGTATTTTTTCTTCAAACTGACTAACATATCATAGGCAATGGAATGTTATTTCTTTTCGAGAGTATGGGGTAGCCCTGAAATTTTTGTTTTTTGGAACTTGAAGCTATGGCGATCGCTTAGGTTATAAGATGGCGGCCTCCTCTGACGACAGGCTTTCTCACAGGATAAGGTCTGCTTCTTCGGAAAAGAGAAGAAGAACTCTTTGGTGTAGATACAACTGTTGACAAAGCCTCTGTCAGGTTCATGCTGCTGCTGTTGCTGCTCTCTCTGCTGTTTATGAAGTCTGTACTTCTCCATCCATTCTTCTTTCTCCTTCTTGAATTCCTCCTTGAAGAGCTCTTCTTTCAGGTCTTCAGTGACTTTCAACATTATGATATTGTCTATCTCTTCAGGTCTCAGTATCAGACTTGTCATGACCCTATGCAAATTCACATAGGCTTCGTTCAACTTGGCTAATCTTGAGCACATCTTCGTAGGAAGATAAGTTAACAATGGATGGGCAGACTGGAGACTTCCCCGTTTTTATGGTCAAAGCGCGGACGTGAAGGAAAACATTACTACACGGTTTTCGAGCCGGAACGTTCAAATAGTGTTATGGGAGGGACCGAGAGAAGTCAAAGAATATGAATCAAGATTCCTATAGTCAAACAAACCACAAAGGCATTTTTTTCTTCAAAACACAACATTTTTTTATTCATACTAACAAACAACTCTAACATTTTTAACAATAATCCAACAAAATAACATCAAACATTTTTTTCAAATACCAAACATGTTTTTCAACTAACACATTATTTTGGACAGGGCTGACAACGTTGTGAATGAAATTGTGATTTCCACTGTTGGAAGTCATTAGGCCATTGATGGACACTACGTTTCCTAGTTAGAGATAAAAGATAAGCATACTGGTCACAAAACCATCGCTGTAGTTTCACATCGTTTCTAGAAGAATGACGAGGATCAAAATTAGTCACTAAATGTTCTGAAGAATAGCCCAGGCTGCAATGATGCAGAAAATACACACAATACTGTCCACACACCGAGGAATATGTGCCTTGTTATTTCACATCATTGAATCGGGTAGTCTGAGCATTTCTTCTCATAAAGTCAATGATATCGTCTTCCAAAGGGGGCAGTCCATAGGAATCAAAATATTCCACACATCCTTCTTGAGGAAAGTAGACGGCTACCCAGTGGGTTCCTGGGAGATGACTGTCGTCCGTGTTGATGACATAAGCTTGATGGTTTTGAGGTGTGCAGTGAGGGAGTTCATCTTTAGCACAGACGACAGGATTCCAAGAAGCAGTGTACAAACTGTGGTTCAAAAGGTAATAAAGTTCTCAGGTATCCAGTTTTTGTTTTTTTCTTCTTCACAGGTAATGATAAGTGATCAATTCGATCCTGACGTTTTGCTTGAAAATGTCTGACAAGTAACCGTTTCTTCGCCTTGTCTCCCAACTCTGATCCAACAGAGCTTCGATGCGATGGATCTCTTGAGTTGTTAATGGAGGACAATAATGTTCACGCAAGCCTTTATACCACTGTTTTAACACGTCTTCTTCCGAGATGAGACTCCAAGCTTCGTCCAGGTATTCGTCCAATTTTTCTTCTTGACTCAGCATCAGGCATTTATCGTGTTGAATTTCACTGGGATGATCGTTATGACATCCATAGCAATCTTTCTTGATCAATTCCTTAATTTGTTTCTGTCAATGCTATAGCATAACAGGAAACTAAATGTGATTCTTGTTCTGGCCATCTAGACTTCATCATGATGACTTCGTCGTCTTTGTCTTGGGGTTCTCCTTCCTCAGGATCTTCACATTCCATGTCCAAAGAATCCCTACTATACAAACATTGATAAAAGTCTTCCATGACTTCTAATAGCCTAGAATGACTTCTCTCAAACTGTTGGTTTATATCGTATTGTCCAATTCAGCATACAGGATGACTTTCACCGTATTATCTGCGCGTATATTTTCTGCAAACTGAAATTCCACACGCATCTGGCCGGATTTTATAGGGTGAAAATGTCCCTCCTCGCTGTCTTGACTTACAATTCGTTAGAGAATCGTTTTCGAAAATGGAGTTTCACTGTAACTTTCCCTTTGGAGAATGGAATATTTTGTCCCAGATCTCCTTTTATAGCAATGTTGACAGTGTCTAAATACGACTTACTGACGGGCAAATAATGAGGATGTACAAATTCACAGTGTACGTGATAGGTGTTTGCACCTTCCTGGTCATTGTTTGTGGTACTATCCACTTTGAAAGGAATGACACGCAGTAACGGAACAGAGGTGTGTCCCACCACGTTGTACTCCACCACATCGGAATACACAAAGATCAAATTAAGTCCTTGGTTCAGTTCTACAGGGTTTCCAAAAGCTCTGTAAAAATCCATATTACTTTTGATCTTGGGGCTCAAATTGTTTGCGACCATTTCTGCATATCCACCCAAAATTTCAAACAAACTACCATTGAACCTGAGGGACAATGTGTCCGTATCTTGAAATTTGATCACGAGACGATGAGCCACTTTATGGTACTCAATCTTCACACTTTTTTTGGCTCTGTTCAGTATTTTGCCAAAGGCTAAGTTGAACCTGTCCGCAATAGTGTCCACCAAATGTTCACCACTAAAATAATAACCTGAAGGAATTTTCAAGGTGTAGATAATGAAGGCTGGATTGCTGGCTGGTCTTGTGTCCCCTAAAAACCCGATTTTATTGATTTCTTCCTCCAATTGGGCATTCAGGATTTCCACCTCGAAAGTGTTTTGCTTTTCGGTGATGTTTTTGATTTGTGTTGGGTGAAGGATTTCCACTAAAGCCAATTCCCAATGGGCTTCGTGATCTAACTGGATGGTCTGAGGTAATTTGACCGTGTAACAGCACAACGTGTTCTTGGGAAACACCTTCATGGAACTGTCACTGGGTAAGGTTAAGTAAAATTGGTTGTTATTGCTCGTAATTCCAGAGTTTTGTGGCTCTCCGAGGCGATACTGGAAGTTAGAGGAGTGTCTCCGCCCAAAATGGGGTTGTTGTTGGAGTGGTGACTGGGACTGACACTGGATACAAGGTTCCCGTTGTTCCCGTTCGAGGAGAATTTCAGGGAGGGACTAGGAAGCAGGTAACCGATGTAACTGCTCAATACAATGGTCCACAAGTGTTTGTCTCCTTGTTGCAAACTCAAATTGGCAATGGCTGCACCGATGACACAATGCACCACGAAGGTTTGGCAGAAAAAGACGATTTGCGTTTTAGGCACACGTTTTCCATATCACACCCGCAAGGGTTGTGTTTGTAAATCTTGCAGAGAAGAATTGGGTGAAGGAGTGATCGCAGTAGCTGAATCTGTGTGAAAGGGCATGATGGTCACTTCTTTTTATAGTGCGAAGCGTTGATGCAAGAATGAAAACTGGGTGGATATCCTTTCCAACGTACTTTGACTTCTTTGACACGTCGTTTGCCCACTTTACGGTTTCTGCGTTTGACAATGCCTTTGATGTCGTGCACGTCGTCTTTTTTGGTGACACGACTTGATTTGAAATAAGTACGGGCTAGCGTTTTGTTGAGTACTTAACACCCATGGCTGTCTTTTTGAGCACCTTTTTCCTCCTTTACCACGCTCGGACAGAAAAATGAGTGTGTGGTGAGACTATTCCCACTCATGTTTAAAGCCTTTCAGTCAAGTTGTTAAGGACTAGTTAGTCCTACACCTGAGTGGCTAAATTTAAATGTAGTCTGTGAGTACATAAAAGCCTGGGAGATGAGGCTCTCTTTCCTTCCCCAGGAGTAATTAAAAATCACGCGGTGCGTTATTAAACCAGTGATATATGCTCCATTAGAGCGAAAATCACTTTAATTCAAGTAAGCAGGCAAGCAAGTTCGGGTACCGTCTCTAGCACTCTTGATGACACCAACTGTCTGGGTTATTTTCTTTCTTGCAAGCCCCTATGTTCCACTTCTGTTTGTGATAATAACTTGTGATACTTCACATTTTCTAAAGTGGAAATCTTTACACGTCGTACAAAATACAAAACTGATATGACTTTGGCTTTTGACACTTGCACAGACTCTTCACTTTATAAGTGTCACGAGAAAATTGTATATCCCATTTTTACCATTTTCAAAAACACGCACACGCTTGCAGCTTGACCAGAAATATGTACATCTTGTTTTGTGGATAAGTCACAGACAAGTCCAAGCATATATTAGTGGTTATGAACGTTAGGAATATCCCCTCATTTTTTCAGAAATATCAAAGCTTGTATGTGCATTTTCCCTTTCCACTCTATATTAGTGCTTAGATTTGTTCCAAAAAAAAGAAAAAAGAAACGAAACAATTTTGAAGAAAAAGAAACAACTGAATTTTGAATTCAGGTTTCTCTCTGTTTATAATCTTTTTCAAGTTGATGGTGCATGACAGAGTACATTCGCCTACCTTTCCAAAGTGAGAGGCATTTCTTCACATGTCATTGCCTTTGTTAAATTCGGTTTCATTGGTTAGTTATCGTTAATCTTTAATTTTTTTCATGCATTTCTTTTTGATAGAAGATTTAAGGCTTTCTATTGTTGTAACGGTATTTATGTTGTTTAGTCCGTTGATGAAATTATCTATAGCAAAGTGCTTAAGATTTTTCAGTTTTTGTATTATTTCAAGCCCTACAAAAGGAGACCAAGTTTGTCTTCAAAGACGATTGAAACTCTAAATTACACGGGCGTGAAGGAAAACATCGTTGTGTTTAATCTAATCATGCTTGCCGTATCTCTTTGTGTTTTAGAGGTCATATTTCTTCTTAAGTAAATACACGCATCAATAGACAGCCAGATTGGGTCATCATCCTTGAGTTTCACTGTACTTTCGGTTCTTTACTTCATACAAGCCCCAAATTTATTAGTTTGAAAAACAAAAGATAACATGCCCCTCAATACTGTAACACGTCTGTTCTGACTCTACCGATGTGAGTGTGAGTGTTTATGTCGAAATGTTTAAGTGAGATATAAAAAAATGGTCAGCTTGAAAACGCGAACCAATACTGTGACAGTCAGTATTTTGATGTGGTAAGAGGAAATGGTACAACACACACAAAGAGGGCTTGTAAGTTCACATTTCAGTCTGTCTGCACTGTAATGGTAGCAACGCAAGAACATATGGATTATTATGCCACACAGTCCTAGAACAAAACAATGCATCACCCGTTGTAAGCCATTTCATTGGCTATACTTATTTTCTTACCGCGTTCGCTTCGAATTGACTTGAGTAGCTATTCAGACAGTGACGAGAATGGCCATGCTTTACTGGGTCTATCCTATAGGCGATTTATATAAAAAAATATTTTTAAAAATTAAACTAATGCACGAACAATCGTACCATGGGCGATCCCATGGAAATTGAGTCCGTCTTATTGCAAAATACATCAACATTTAATTTAACCGTGCAGATCGCTAGAACAAACCTCTGATAATATACATTTTGAAAAGTGTTGTGTGACACGGATCGCCATTGTCGCTTGGTGTCTGCTTTCTTGTTCGAAAAGAGATCGTTTCGTCTTGACTATAAAAATTTAATTTGACTAAGTTTTACGCACTACTTGAACTCATACATTTACGTTGTAGGTGTAAGCCGTCGTTCTCAGTTTTCTGGAAGTTCGTTTTTGCGTTTTGTGATACTATATTTTATGGACCGAACGAAATTTCTTTTGGCGTGAAGCAGGACTCGGGGTTTTGTGGCATAATTGGAGAGCATTGATGAAAGCTCAGTTATGTCGTCTTCGAAATCGCTGACACGGATTTGAACTAACACTTCAGGTTTTGTGTGAGGCGATACGGTACATCATTGCTTTTTACTTCCTCAATGAAATAGTTTCATCTTATTGCAAAATTACATTTGACTAGGTTTCATACGCAGCAGGTCCCTGTATATAAGGAGAGTGTCTTAGCGTCAGAGTATTCATTCCGCTCTCAAACGATCAAGAAGATGGAAGAGTCAGCACAGATAGACCTGCTGGTCAAATATTTGCTAAAAGTCATACGAAAGCATAATTCACATGCGAAAGTGACAACAAAACTTACTCTTTTGGTCGTTGATTTGATGAGAGTCATACGAAAGTGTGTAAGTGCTAATGAAGTTTGCTGTATCTGCAACGGTAAATGGGTATTTGTCTCCAGAATACCTGCTTCGTCTAAGAAAGAGAGACAAAAGTCAAGATACCTAATATCGTTGTCAGGAGAAAGGACACTGGAATTCAGAGTGTCCTACGAGAAAAGAGAAGAAACAAAAACAAGACGAAACAGAGAAGAGGGATTCAGAAGAAGAAGAAACTGAAGATGATGAAGAACTTGTACCAGTAAAGACATGGAAATGGAAAAATTGACAATGTGAGCCGATGCGTTGGCCCTGATGTGAAATTTCATACTACCTTCTAAAAGAGAATAGACCAGAAAGAAAACGTAAGTGTCTCTTGGTCTTGACATTGTATAATAAGGATGGCGTATTTTGTTTTTACTCACACTTTATGAAATTGTGCTCTTTCACCTCTCTCTATCCCTCTGGATCATGTTTTCGTTAGAATTGAAATGGAAGGATGTTTTCCTTCACGCACGCTCTTTAGGCATGCAAGTCGGTAAACAATAGTCAGTCTATTCATCCATCATTTTGTGTCTTGATGTTTCCTAAATCACACACTGATGCCATGAAATAACGGGTTAAATGGGTTTTGTAGTGTTGGGAGTGGCGGGCGGGGTGTAGGTGTTTGGCAGAGTTGGCCATTGCAGGTGAGGGCTTAGGTGCTTTCAAAAAACCTTTTCTTCTTCACTCTGTGTTGATAGTATATTTGGGGTTTGTATGCGTTCGCGTACGTTTGTGTGGATAGTTTATTTTGGGTTTGTATGCGTTCGCGTACGTTTGTGTGGATAGTTTATTTGGGGTTTGTATTATCTCCCTTCTGTGTTGATAGTATATTTGGGGTTTGTATGCGTTCGCGTACGTTTGTGTGGATAGTTTATTTGGAGTTTGTATTATCTCCCTTCTGTGTTGATAGTATATTTGGGGTTTGTTTTTTCCTCTTCCCTCTGTGTGTGTGTGTGTGTGTGTGTGTGTTCGCGTACGTTGTGTAGGTCGTATATTTGGTTGTTTTTTTCTTCTTCCTCCCGAGTGTGGATAGCATATTTGGGGTTTGTATGCGTTAGCGACGATGTGTGGATAGTATATTTGGGGTTTGTATGCGTTCGCGTACGTTTGTGTGGATAGTTTATTTGGGCGTTTGTATTATCTCCCTTCTGTGTTGATAGCATATTTGGGGTTTTTTCCTCTTCCCTCTGTGTGTGCGTGTGTGTGTGTGTGTGTGTGTGTGTGTGTGTGTGTGTGTGTGTGTGTGTTCGCGTACGTTGTGTAGATCGTATATTTGGTTGTTTTTTTCTTCTTCCTCCCGAGTGTGGATAGCATATTTGGGGTTTGTATGCGTTAGCGACGTTGTGTGGATAGTATATTTGGGGTTTGTATGCGTTCGCGTACGTTTGTGTGGATAGTTTATTTGGGGTTTGTATTATCTCCCTTCTGTGTTGATAGCATATTTGGGGTTTGTATCCGTTCGCGTACGTTTGTGTGGATAGTTTATTTGGGGTTTGTATTATCTCCCTTCTGTGTGGATAGTATATTTGGGGTTTGTTTTTTCCTCTTCCCTCTGTGTGTGTGTGTGTGTGTGTGTGTATGTCTGCACGCGTACGTTGTGTGTGTGTGGGTGTGTGTGTATTGGTCTCTGTTTGTCCCTATAAAACTCACTTTATCCCTATCAGATACACTCTACCTACCTACCTACCTGTAGTAGCGTGTATTCAGGTCAGCCACTTGCAACACTGTTGACATTTATCCCCTAGTGTTCAGTACAGTGACGTCACTGACGCTGGAAATTTCGAGACTATAAATATGGACTTGGGGATTTCCATAGGTCGTAGCTATCCATATGTACCAGAGTTCATAAACAGGAACGTCACTCAAGCTGAGGCTATAAAAAGATAGTGGGATTTTCCAAAGGAATAACCCACAAGTTGTAGTATAAATAGATAGTGGGATTTCATATGAATTTTAGCTGATTATAGCTATAATTAGATACATGGGTGTTTATCCAGGATCGTCACACAAGTTGATATTGTAAGTAGTTACTAATTTTATCCATTTTAGTCTAAACCATTGTAATTTAATTTTCGGGGATATGTTTATTTTCCTTTAAATTCTGGGACAATTTCGTCATTTTAGCGTTACTTTTAGTCACATCCATTTTGTCGTTGAACATTTCCTTGATTATAGCTATTTATAGCATCATTACAAATATGCAAATTTTTGAACACCCCAGCAAGATTTCAGGTCTTGGTAATGCTTTATATATAAATCTCACGCTTGTACTAGTGTATGTATGTCTCTGTCTCTGTAGTGTTTGACCCTCTACCATAATTGTCCCTAGACAGTCCCACCATGTTCAATTCCCCTTGACGCTATACAGACTCACCATGCTCAATTTCCATATGTTAAATTCCCTTGTCCCCAGAGTGTCCCACGGTTTTTTGCCCATGTTAAATTTCCATTGCCCATGTTAAAATTCCATTGTCGCTAATCTTACCCAGGGTTTTTTGCCCATGTTAAATTTCCATTGTCGCTAATCTTACCCAGGGTGGTTAATGTTAAATTTCCATTGTCGCTAATCTTACCCACGGTTGTTTTTAATGCTAATTCCCATTGTCGCTTTTCTCACCCCATTCACTACTAATGTTACAACACTTTAAATTAACGAAAGCTTCTGTGCTTGTCGCTATAGTAGAAACATTCTAACTTTCGGCGTCTATTCTGACAGTTTAACGAATATAACCCAAAAGAAATAATAAATGAACATAACAAACCAATGAGGAATTTTTTTGTTCGCTCTGATCGTTATATACTTACTACACTCTGAATACACGCTGGATACTTAATACACGCTCGATACTTAATACACGCTGGATATTCACGCTGGATGCTTAATACACGCTGGATATACACGCTGGATGCTTAATACACGCTGGATATTTAATACACGCTGGATACTTAATACACGCTGGATATACACGCTGGATACTTAATACACGCTGGATATACACGCAGGATACTTAATACACGCTGGATGCTTAATACACGTTGGATACTTGATACACGCTGGATACTTAATACACGCTCCTGATATTATTTTTAGTCGGATATTAGTTTTAAACGGACGTGTTAGTAGATGAAACATAGATATAGACATAGATGAAACATAAATGTAGACATAGGTGACACATAGATATAGACACAGGTGAAACACAGATATAGACATAGATGAAACATATGTAATAGATGAAACATAAATATAGACATAGGTGACACATAGATGTAGACATAGGTGAAACATAGATATAGACATAGATGAAACACATATATAGACATAGATGAAACATATGTAATAAATGGAAGATAGGCTTCTGTACAGTTATTTACCACCTTGAAAAATAATTTTGACAGCTTGCTTAAAATATGTTTACAGTCCCTAACTGACATACCTAGCAAATAACACTAAAAGATTTATTCGAAAATATCTAGGCGTGTATTAATAATAAAGAAATGAACTTATTAAAATCCAATGAGCATGGAGGACAGTACGCTTCTCAAGATTTGCTACACCTTTCTCTTACTTTGGTGAGTTATATTTGTGAAAATAATAAATTACTTTATAGGTCTAGAATGTTGAATGTCTCCTACTCACTCCACCGCTTCCACACCCCTCTCCACGGTACTCAAAACGGCGACAGGGTTGGTGAGCCCGGATATACAATTGTCTCCTCTCTATCTGTTTGTTGCACGAAAGTGTCTAATGTTAACATCATGAAGAAACTAGGGTGGTATCTACCAAATAGCGTGTTTACATTTTTTTTACAAAGATTGGTGGAACGGGTAAGGGCGAAACGAGCGTCTAAATATGAAAGTATGCCAAACTGTAGTCATCTTTATGACTGACGTATTGAAAATAAGAAAAATTCATTACAACTGACTGAGACATGCGGTCATGATTGCTGAATGAAGAGTGGAAGAAGTTGCAATTATTTGCCTTTGTAGCTAGGATGCATCAAAATAATTTGTTTGTTAATTTTATATGTCAACATAATTCACTTGTTACCCCCAGTTTACTGTAAGGGTTACGTCATTCGTTATCATAAACTTTAAACCCGCGATGATTTTTCCAGAAAATATCAGTCTTTTACGATATGCATACCACTCGAATAGGTGGGTTTTTTATGGTGGTTTTGTTTGTTTGTTTTTTTTGTGGGGGATTCGGGTCTTGTTTTACATTCCTCAGTGGAGACCATATCTTCCTGTTTCCACCCAACTTGCACCTCGCAAAAACATGCCGGAAAACCTGTGACTAGAACTTTACCGTGAATTCATCTTTGAAGGTATTTTACATTAAGATAGGATTGCTTTTTGACACAGTGGAATGTTCAGTAATGAGAAACAAATTTAAAGACCATAAAGGATAAATAATTGTGATCGGAGTCCATATAACTGTTGCCATCGGGAAGGTGTGTCCCTTGTAAGACACGTCAATACCAATTGGAAACCATGCTTGTAACCACTCTACCAGCCTTAAACTCTCAGGCCTTCGCCGGGCCAAACTTATCCACCATTCTCCACTTATTCATATCATAGCCTTGGGTGAGAAACTTGGCGTAAAGTAAGCAACAACAGCGACAGCGCCATCGTCCTTTGTTTGGCTGTCTAGAATAAGGCGTACTGCCGCATACTTTGTAATCACGTAGGATGTTAATGTTTCCGATTCCATTTGGATTATCCTTTTTAATAGAAATGCTAAGCACGTTTGCGGCCCCTGGACCTCAAACTCATCCTTAGCTTCGGGAAAGGTGTGCATACAGCCAACGTCCAAGCCTTTGAAAACAGGCGCGGGGTGGGGGTGGGGTGACTACCTCATCAAGATCAAAATAGTCTTTGGGCGGTTAGGGTTTAATAGCCTAAGATAGGCAAGTTCTATATTTTCCCTTTCTATTATTGGCTCCTCGAACTTGGCAAGCGTCTTTGATTCTGCTTCTAGCTCCTCTGCCTCAGTATTTAAATTTTTTTTGCATTAGCCGCCCGCACGCTGTTGACCCACGTGATGACTCTCTCTTCTAGTAGCTGCACCATTTGCCGCTCCTATTGTAAAGAAATCGATGCGTGAAAGCTGCGCACTTTGAGTATTAACCATGCCATATAGTCCCATATCTAGTCAATGGGCATACTTTGCTGTTATATTTTTTTTCTAAATAAAACGTAATTACCCTCGCATAGCGATGCTCCCCACTTGATATCACCAAGGCGTTGAAATTATTCACAAATACTAGTTTGTTTATACTTACTTCTCTTTGTAAAACCTCGTTCACGTAGTCCAGCCAACGCAGCGTACTAAGCAAGTGTAATTTGCCTTTACGTTTTTTTTCAGTACCCGATAGAAGCGTAAGTGCGATCTCCTCTGCGATCCTCTTTTCGTGAACTTTACAAATCCTGTTTATGATTAAAAAATTAAAACTGTATTTTATCAAGAGCTTTTCTTATAAACGTGTATCGTTTATGTGGAGTGTAGTGTATGGGTGGCACACAATAAAACACAAAGCACTTCCTGTCAGGATGGCAACACTAGCTACAGAAAACAAGGAAAACCCAGAGACACTATATAACATCTCAGTATCCACAGATGTTAACAGTCTGATTCTATCAGTAGACTTTAAATGAATAACTTCTACCTTATTTGAAATGGTCTTCTAGTGATAAACTATTTATTGCTTGAAGATTCACATCAAAATACCTCTTCATTTAACATGTCACGAATCCTGGCAACATATAAAAAAAAATAATCGCAGATACTATAAATAGCAACTTGAATGTTATCATCAATTCAAAATCGAACGAGATATCTTATAAATAGGTCTGAAATATTAACTTTAAGAAGGCCACCAAATCAGATGAGACAATAAGTCTCAGTTATTTTTCTTTCTTTTGACGTTAATTTATGTCTAATTTTAAGACACTTCAACATTGACCATAAAACGACCAGCGTATTTAGACCATAAAGTAAAATCAATTTTTTGACATGCGAAGACCGTATTGATCTTGTGATCCATCTCCGGTGCACTTGAACATATTAGATGTTGACATGTTGATAGAACAAATGAACATAAACAAACGGGTTCACCTTCTGATTACATACAATACATAAAACGGAGTGGAACATAATAATAGGGAACCAAGGTTCGGACATCAATTCAAGTCTAAACCACTAGATTACATGTTTGTTTATTCTTCAGATAACATAAATTGATTTCTAAAAGCTGACCAGCGGATCTAATGCAGCAACTACAGTACTAAAGCTAACAAGCGGATCTAATGCAACAACTACAGTACTATAGCAGCAAGGAGGATGAACAAACCACTTTTTTAAACGGTCCAAAATTGAAATAAACCCTTGTAAAAAAGACGATTAAATAACGTAAATAACAATATAATTAAGCCTTCTAATCACCAGTGGAGGCTTCTCTAATTGGGTTAGTTCATTTTATTACTTTGCTTTTTTCCCCGAATTGAAATATAAATGTGTACTCGTATGTTACAAAATTGGACTAACTCGGTGGTCGCACCTTCCTTGCTGCTGTAATTAAATCATTAATAATAAAATAATGCAATCAGCTAAGGAATGTTACACAGCTAGATTAGCTTGCGAACGACTAGAAGCAATAAAGAAATTTCTTCCTGTTTGTGATTCTGTCAGGCGAAAACTACAAGAACGACAAGAATTTCAAGTTGAATTTGCAGAAGGTTCAGAACAATTATTTAAACCTGTTACAAAAGTTACTGAAAAAGTTGTACAAGACACTGAAGGTCTTCTTCCGACGTTAAAACAAACTGCTGAACAAACTGAAACGATAGCGAGAAGAACTAAACAAACGAAAAAGATTTTACGAAAACTTCCAATTGAAAAAGGTACTGCTCAGCCTCCTCCTGAAAAAATACTTGAAGGTATTGTTGAGTTCGTGCTGATATAGGTGAAATAAAAAGTCACATATCAGAAAACACCAAGACAAGATCAAGATGAGACAAGTAATGTACGGAGTGATAAATTTAACAGTGGAAGTATTAGTTTCATAAGAAAAGAAATTAAAGATGTCGATACATTATCAAAACTTGCCGCGGAAGGTATTAATAGACAAAACGAATTTTTAAACCTGGATACCATCCTCGGTATGTAAGTCATGAAACCTGATACAAATGGATATATCGCATATGCTACAATGAAGATCAGGTCCGTTTGGATGATCGAAGATATGACGATTATCGCTCAAAAATAGAAAAATATACTGCAGAGCAGGAATGGTCACAACACGAACGACGTCTCGGAACATCTCGGAACAATAAGTGAGGAAGAAGAAGGAGCAACTGGAAGTGGTCGTTCTTCCCTGATTACATCAGGTGGAAGTGGTCTTGGCGTTTGTCCTAACAATGTTCTTTCTGACGTAGATAGATTAGAAATTCTGATTGGAGGACAACGCGCAGGAAATAATTCGCCAGAAATCATTAATGAAATATCTGATATTTGCCGGCGATTATTTAACGGCCGCATCATGGACATTAATGTTTATCGATCTCTCATTGATGAAATCGGTTATGATTATTATAGCGATTAATATAGCTGATTAGATAAATGAATAACAAATAAAATGATCATAAATAATGCTCAACATGGATCGATTTTGGTCAGAGTAATAAATTCGAGATTGCCAACTAATAAAGCAACTTACGGAGATGGACTTGGTGATGTTGTTCAAGGTTTATTTAGAAGGATAGCTCCAAAAGCAATACCGACTGCAAAACAATTAGGAATGAAGGCTATTGACGCTATTCGAGATAAGGGTATTGGTGCTGTTGGTAATGTTGCCGGTAAAGAATTTTCAGCAATCAAAGAAAGATCAGCTCGATTAATGCGAAGAAAATCACAACCACCAGTAACATTACCCAGTACTGAAATTATGCCTGCAAATATCAGTATAATAATAAATCAAGCTGCAAATCAACAACTAGCAGAGTTGGCTGTAGAGGAAGTTGTTCCTACAAAATTGCTAATGAAATTATGCCGACAAATACAAGTTTTATTTCAGGAAGTGGTCTTCGTGTTAGAAGAAGATAGTTATAATAAAATGTTCAAGCGTATATCCGATCCAGCGTTCAACATGGATGCTCCAGTTCTCAAAGATGAATCTATACGCGATTATCAATATTATTATTATGACGCACGTGTACCTAACGCACGAGGAAGAAGCGAACTACAAGTTCAAGATGCAAGCTGATATTTCTTACCTGCTGAAGCATTTATTGAAGTAGAACGAGAGCTTGTATCATATGTCCCTCTTAATACAGCATACGAAGCCGATGTTGTAGTTGGTTTTGCAACAATGGTATTATGGCGTTATTTGATAGCGCTACGTATATGATTGACGGAAAAAGTATTGAAACAATTCAAAAGGACGTTGACGTTGCTACAACGATAATAAATTTAGCAAGATATTCAGATGATTATACTAGATCAGCTGGTCCGTTAATGATGTTTGCCAAAGATAATACTATTCATCCCCAAAGTCTTAAGGAAGTTGTGGGAAATGTAAGAAACGCTGCAGGATATAATGTTACACTAGCAATTGTATTAGTTAATGCAGACTACAACTTAGGTTTTGCTTGATGAAAGATCGTCGTAGATGATTTTCATGCTTTATTCCATTATCACACATCTTTGGATTTTGTAGCAATGTCAGAAAAGTTATCTTTGGAGCGAATCATACAGTTGTACTTGTGAGAAAGGGTAACGATAATGATGCTATTTGGCGACCAGGTGATTAGAAGGCTTAATTTTAGCGTCTTTTACGTTATTTAATCGTTTTTTGACAAGGGTTTATTACAATTTGTTGTAGGCACCACCTCTTCCTGTAGTCCAAATTTATGACGTATTAAAAGTCAGAAACCCGGACTACTGCTGCTTCAGGTCCATGGCTGATGTGTAATTATTAGATCTTATGTACAAAGGGTACAGAGAACCGACCGCAACTGGCTCTAACTCCAAAAGCAGCACAATAGTCCCCAAAAAATCAGAATTAATTAGAAAACAAGAAATATTAATCTTTTAAAAATCATTAAATACATATGGAGCCCCCAAACAACTTGTGATAATTAAAATTTGACTTCTCTCAGTTTATTTTATATCCACATAAGTTTCTACACAAAGATAAGCATACTTGCTTTCAGAGAGAGAGAGAGAGAGTATCATAGCGATCGTAGCTTGAATGTGCCTGCCCTACCCGTCTAGTGAATTCTGAAGAGAATGTAGAAATGTAAAACAAGGTATATAAAAGGTTTATCACTGGCAGTTTTAACATACTAGCATTGGAGGCGTTTAAAAGTCGCTGCCGTTAACGAAGAAATACAAGTGGTTGGGGGTGGGGGTGATTTATTCAGTTTTAACCCTGTCATGGCCAAATTGAGATTGAAAATTTTAGATATCATTTTGAAAACAATGTTCAAAACTGCTTTCCCCATGCGGATTATTTGCGTCAATCTGACACTTTCTGATGCCACCCATTAAAAAGTGCTAAAATCATTGAACTTATGACCTAACAATGTGCATTACGTCGAAAATGACCTTGGGCTACAAAACAATCAGCTAGCATTCTTAATGAATAAAAGACATTTTTGCTTGAAGTTGTGGGATGGCAAATGTTCCTTATAAAATTAGCTTATTTAGCCCAAATATTTGGGTGCCTCGTTTTCGTTTCGCTTCATTTTCCCCCCACATGTTTGGATTTAGATAATACCGTTGAAAACCGAGGAGAGCCGATTGACGCAGCATAATTCACCATGGAAAGCGCCTACGTTAATTCTTTTATATTTATATCACGCAGTGCCGGATTACCAACTATGTAGAGTAGGCACCCGCCTACGGGCCCCAAGCCTTTTAGGGGCCCCGCGACAATAATTATTCAATGATCTTTGGTTAACAACATAAAATGTTAATTTGTTTAAAAACAGTAATAATTGCTATATTTGTTTTGTGTAAAAACAAATTGGTTTATTAAAATTGTTGGTTGGTAAAATTGAAAACGTATTAAGAGATAATTTACGAGGGGGCCCCCAATATTTCGACTGTCCAAGGCCCTCCACATGGTTTAATCCGGCACTGATATTACGACTTTATGGCTATACGCTCTGTAACAGAAAAGATCGAAAACCAACAATTTTTTAAAATCCAACAAATAATTTATTTCCAGGAGAATATAAAGTAAAAATTAAAAAATTGAACTTGCTGTATTGTGAATTAAATCCCTAATATTTCACAAAGATCTATCACTAGTTCTAATGTATAATATTTCAATAAAATTCCAGTGATGTTTGAATTCAGATCCAGAGCTGAAGGTGTCGATGTGCCTTTAGTCTTGAATGTATTAATGTACCAGTGCCTTGAAGTGTGGTTATGTGCTAACAGTCTTTAAATGAATCATAATAATATAATCCAAGATGTCCGTGTCTGAAATCACTATAATTCCCAGTTAATGTCTCTGTCTAAGAATTTTATTGAGTACTTCAGAATTCCAGAGAATAACAATTTGAATAAATAATAACAGCCTAAATCAAATACTGAACACGACAATACAAATGATCCTACGTCAAGATCTTACAGCACGAATGTGTAGTTTCTAGAAAAACAAGATTACTAAGCCCTCTACTTGACCTACGTCACAATTACCATTTTCTGGAAATACCATGACTTAATGGAATTTTCAATACTAGAACATTATTTTAGTAAAATTAATAAAGAACAAGGTAAACGTAATGTCTTTATTCTCAGACACTGATATAATTATCATACTAATTAAACCACATTCTTACACAAATATACCCTATATATTATTTATTTACCAAAATAAACGCTTTTGGTCAGATATAACATGAACTTAATTTTGAACAAGGTCAAGTACAAAATACAATTGTAATTTATAATCATGGAGAAAAAAAACCTAGGAAATTCAAATTAAATATACATAACTTTTATTTCCAAGACAAAATCAATAAATATTGATTGCAATGTCAAAAACATTACGCAGACATTGGTGATATCCATGACATCACGAGAAATTAGATTGTACACGCACTGACGTATCCAGCTAGCTTTGCTTGTATCCAGCTGTTAACTATATATTATGCGCTGAGGCTGTGCAAAATTTCCCGATCCTACCCCACTGCTTTGCCGAATAGTTCGGTTTTTTTTTTCTGTAGTGGCTGTATGTGTTAACTAATTGCAACTATTAGTTGAAGTTGTCTGAAGAAATCAGAGCCGCACAGACAAGAAAACCAAGTTGAGAAATAAAGCTACTCTTTCAATGTCTTTGTTATGATACGTCATTTTCGTGAATCACTGGTTATAGCAACATTACATGCAGAAACCTTGCTTCGAATCGGACGCCGCCATCCTGGAAAAACACGTACGATTAGAGGCATGTTTTTCCTCTAATTTTTATATAAGCTGTTTTGTGAAAATGATGTAGAGCACTTAGTAGCTCTTAATTTCTCATCCGTGCGATAGAGAAATCTAGCTGTTTTGCTAACCTTGATTTACTTATATCAGTCTGGTTGACTGAGTCGGGTCGTTGCAGTCATGGTGTCCACGCGCTAGAAACTACTTTTAAAAAGAAGAAACCCCTGTTGTCTTCTGATTTACCCGATCGAGTTGTTATACAATCAAACAACAACAGGTCCAGAACTAAAATAAATTCACTCAGAATGCAACGTAAGGTCTCTACAACTTTGATAGCACACCATACAAAACATTTTGAGAGAAACACACACACACACACACACACACTAAGTTGAGTTATTTAGTATTAGGCTAGAAACTACCTACAGCATGGCGATTTGTATTCGATCTGTAACTTAGAAAATTTTCAGGTCAGCGTCATTAAATGTAGCTAAAAGGTAATTATTAAGATTTTCATCAAAAGATACAAAACCCGATGACTTTATACAGAGTGAAAGGCCATCATCGTACCTTATGAAAACCGTGTTGTGAATCTGCTAACTAAATTGCAAAAGTGCAATGTTATTTTAATTTATATGGGATAAAGTTTGGGTGAGAAAAATAATATATGTTAGTTTTCGTACAAAGACAAGAAATCACATTTATTTTGTCTCCCCTGTCTGCATAGCCTCGTGGTGAGACAAACAATATAATCCCTTGACTGGAATTCCTTGTCTCGGTGCAAACCCCAGCACAGATTATTTTAATATAAGTTTGATTTAATTTCTGAGCGCTTCTCACGTTTTCAAACACTTCTAAGAATTGTTTCAAATGGTTGAATATTAAAAGTAAACTAAATTCAGAAAATCTCGAAGTGATCTTTACGTGCAACGATATTCCTTTAAAATTATGTAAGAGTGCAAGTTCTTTCTTAGATATGTTAATATAAGTCTAATTCGAATACTTGGGAAAGCATACACATGTAGTCAGCATGAATTATATCAAGGTGGACTAGCGAGTTAGAATAAATACTTTTATCTGACATCCGTTTACTGAATACGGTATTCTTACTTTTTATACTACTTGCCCTCTTACAAAATAAATCCTCTAGCACCCATCGCATGTTTGATACTATAGTATTCGCACACCCTCCCGTTTATTTGTACTCCTGTATCAATTTTAAAAACGAAACAAATCAAAGGTATAAAATCATGCACAAAACATAGTCATTCCATTTACTGAATTATAATTTCTTATCTTACTGTCTCCAAGGGGTCCCTAACACTGACGACTTATTGGCGTTTCACATGCAGACAGACCTCTCTGTCCTTTTCTGGTTTCCGCATCAGTCCATTTCACTAAAATCTGTGTCGTTTGCGTCCAATATTTGCAGTTTCTTGTTTTAATGTTTCTAAAAACAAACTGAACAAATAAAAAGGAGGAACCCTTGTGTATTTGTGTTATACGAGATGTAACTCCAAAATTTACAGAATTATTGTGATTATCAAAGCCGGTAAACTACATCATCGCATCTGCGGCTTGAAAAAGTATGCTAACCTACGCAAATATGACGACCGTGTTACTAAAGGAACTCCATTTTAATCTGAATTCTATAGGGACGGGGGCCGTTACAACATGACAATTATCTGGGACAATCTTTATAGTTAACCATGTGCAAAGCTATGTGTCAGAAAAGGTAAAAATTGTATAATTGTCCGGTCGAGCATTGTTATGCTCGCTGTTCAGCTTTATTGATACTTTCTGGTTCTAAGGTCGAGAGATCAGCAGATATTTTGATATGTATTATGTAATTAAGTTTCAAACGAAAACGTGTCACTAATAAAGCTACCCTGAAGATTTCGTCCTCACACTAAGGACTTCATTAGCAGACTGGTTTAATCTCTACTGACTGTTAACATCGCTCGATGGAATGGTGAGCGATTTTAACAGATTGTCCCAGATATGTTGCATGTTGTAACGGCCCCTGTCCCTGTTGATCGATTCTTACCCCCCCCCCCCCCAATCAGACTTGTTCTCGATCTAGGAGTTTGACTGAGTTCCAAGTTACAACATGGCTAGGGCAACCATTGTGGATGTCACGTGATACTTCGGACGAACTTGAACATGGTCTTCTATGTTCACTAAATCAATTAAATCTGAGACAATCTGATAACATCGCTCATTCATCGAGAGTTGGTAACAGTCAGTAGAGATTAAAATTAGTCTGCCGATGAAGTCCTTAGCGTGAGGACGAAATCGACAGGTTAGCTTTCTCTCTATTGTTTGTGTATGTGGTTGAAAAATTAAAAACTGTCAAATATGAATAATATTGCTACACAGATAAGTTTTCACCAAAGTAACGTGTCACTCACTTAATTTGAAGAATTCCAATATTTTCATCAACTTAACCAGCTTTTCTACTGACAGTAAATATACTCCACCCAAACCGTTATTTGTATGGCACTACTCAACCGTTATTTGTATGGCACTACTCAACCGTTATTTGTATGGCACTACTCAACCGTTATTTGTATGGGACTACTCAACCGTTATTTGTATGGCACTACTCAACCGTTATTTGTATGGGACTACTCAACCGTTATTTGTATGGGACTACTCAACCGTTATTTGTATGGGACTACTCAACCGTTATTTGTATGGGACTACTCAACCGTTATTTGTATGGCACTACTCAACGGCGTTTGTGCCATTGGGATTGCTGATTGACTTAAATAGTTTGAAATTTATTACGTCATGACCTCAATTATATTTAGAGCAATCGCGTCTATCAACATTATGTTTTATAAATAGATTACAATGGCATGCACTGACTGAAAGTTCGTGGAAATCGGTAAAGATACTTAAAATGCTTCTTCCAATTTCAAGTTTGCAATATTTGTTTTGAATTTTTTCTTATCTGTACATACTTGTAGAAATATCGGCTAGTAAATATCAATAAACCTACAGGTTTCAAATACAAGTGATCCTGAGTGAACGTAACACTTTCTAACCAAAAAAAAGTCACAAGAATTTGTATTTTTAACATTGTCGTAACTTAGCACAGCTCAAACTCATAAATATTTGTGATAAACCCGTTGAAAAGGACACTTTCTTGACACTGGAATGATGCCTTTCTTGACACTGGAATGATGCCTTTCTTCACTCTGGAATGATGCGTTTCTCCACGCTGCAATGTTTGTCTTAACACTGACATGATGTCTTTGTCCACACTGGAATGATGCGCTTCTCTGCACTGGAATGATGCCTTTCTCCACACTGGAATGATGCCTTTCTCCACTCTGGAATTATGCGTTTCTCCACGCAACAATGGTGTCTGTCTTCACACTGGCATGAAGTATTTCTCACACTGGAATGATGCGCTTCTCTACACTGGAATTATGCCTTTCTCCACACTGGAATGATGCCTTTCTCCACTCTGGCATGATGCCTTTCTCCACTCTGGAATGATGCGTTTCTCCACGCAACAATGGTGTCTGTCTTCACACTGGCATGATGTCTTTCTCTCACTGGAATGATGCACTTCTCTACACTGGAATTATGCCTTTCTCCATACTGGAATGATGCCTTTCTCCACTCTGGCATGATGCCTTTCTCCACTCTGGAATGATGCGTTTCTCCACGCTGCAATGTTTGTCTTGACACTGGCATGATGTCTTTGTCCACACTGGAATGATGCGCTTCTCTACACTGGAATGATGCCTTTCTCCACACTGGAATGATGCCTTTCTCCATTCTGGAATTATGCGTTTCTCCACGCAACAATGGTGTCTGTCTTCACACTGGCATGATGTCTTTCTCACACTGGAATGATGCACTTCTCTACACTGGAATTATGCCTTTCTCCATACTGGAATGATGCCTTTATCCACTCTGGCATGATGCGTTTCTCCACGATGCAATGATGTCTGTCTTGACACTGGCATGATTTTGTCTGACACTGGAATGGTGCGCTTCTCTACACTGGAATGATGCGTTGTTCCACACTGGAATGATACTTTCTCCACATTAGAGTGATGCCTTTCTCCACACTGGAATGATGCCTTTCTCCATATTGAAATGATGCCTTTCTCCATACTGAAATGGTGCCTTTCTCCATATTGAAATGATGCCTTTCTCCATATTGAAATGATGCCTTTCTCCACATTGGAATAACGCCTTTCTCCATATTGGAATGATGCCTTTCTCTACATTGGAGTGATGCCTTGATTGTCACATTAAATGATACATTTCTCCACACTGGAATGATGTTTTGATTGCCATATTCGAATGATGGCCTTTTCCACACTGTAATGACGCCTATCTCCACACTGGAATGATGCCTTTCTCCACACTGGAATGATGTCTTTCTCAACATTGGAATGATATATTTCTCCACACTGGAATGATGCCTTGTTTGCCACATTGGAATGATGCCTCGATTGCCGCACTATCACTGTAAATGGGAATAATATTACGAAATCGAGGGCTACGTGTTAAACTGGCATACAAACCCAGCATCTTGTGATATATTTATGTAAATGACCAAATGCTCAAAAGATTTAAAACCATTGTCTTCTTGCTAATTTAATGTCTTCATCATAGGGACCCTTTTCTGTGTCAGGTCTGCGTCGACTACCTGCGTACAAATCAAAGTGCACGTCTTTACCACACGTTCTTGACTGAAAAAGGTAGGAAATATATGCAGAAGTAATCGATAATTGATGCACTTCAGGTGTTAAGCTACGTTGAACTTTGGCGATTGATATTGGTAAATTAAAATGCAAAAATATTTATTTTCAAGGTGCGAATCTGCGTCTATTATGCCCAAAGACGTGTCGGTACCAAGGTCTTTCTCGGCACAACAAATTTTCACAAAGTCAGGTCCAGTGGTTATATATATATATATATATATATATATATATATATATATATATATATATATATATATATATATATATATATATATATATAGTCATGTATGTATGTAATTTTGTCCTCTTATTTATTTGTCCGTTTATCCTTCTATCTACCGGGCACAACTCACGAACCGTTTACGAAATCGTAATGAAATCTGGCACACTTTATTAGACTACAGTATATAGGGAATTCTGATTGGGATGTAGTTTTTGAGGACTCTGTCTTGTTGTCCATGCAAAGAACTATTTGCATATTATTAGGCATAAGATATCTCTAAAGTAACCGACTAAGTAAGTACAAACTAAATTTTGAATTCCACATGATCTTACATCTTATCCCATGAGCGTTAAAATAAGAGGAAGAAATCTTCCCTACCCGATACCTATTTCATTATGATGTGCGAAGTCAAATATAAATATTGCTAATCTGAGATATAATGCGCATTAAGAAAATACAGCAAAAGAATGATTTGTGATTTTTACGGTTTAATTCCCTTTTTTGCACATGTTAGGTCATACATGGCGGCCAGTATGATTGATGAAAGAAGTGCCCGGAAAGAACTACTGACCCAAGGGTATCTACAGGCAAGCTCGACATTGATTGAGTCAAGATGCGAACACAGGTGAGATGTGAATGATCTGTGAAGGCGAAAGCCTTAGATATTTAATAATTACGACGACGACAATGACGACGACGAAAATGATGATGACTAAAACTATGAAGAGATCAGGATTATTATTGTTATTATTATTATTATTATTATTATTATTGGACTTCAGGTACACACGAGGTGACAGTCACGGTAATTGTTCTCACAAGAATTTTCACATTTTATGATATTTTTTACTAACAGCCCATGGGTGAGTTTTCGGAGATGTGATATTAACAACTTTATCATATCAAATATGCATAGACATCAGGATTAGGTTTTGAAAAAGTGACTTTATTCAGAATGAAGGTGTGAACAAAGAAGGTCAGATACATTTACAAAACCGTGCAGAAGCTGCTTCGGGTCACATTGCACGTAGCTGCAGTATACCGTTCCCCATCTGTTCAGTTTTAAGATGGGTCCTGGTTTGGAGCAGTGGAGGTGCAGGATTGGATGTTGCATCCAGCCAAACAAATGCCTGAAATCAACATCAGTCGTAATAAAGGAAATCAGTGGTTTATTTCTGGCGGTTAAACGTGTATTGTTTTTCCTGTTATTTCTGCACGGAGTAGAAGCCAATCCAGGTCCTGGGATTAGGGGAAGCCCCCCCCCCCCTCCCCGAATCAATCAAGGAGGCAGAACACATCCACAAGAGCCACACACGACATATAGCCCTCTAAATAATACCACACCACATCATCTCACCGAGGAACGGGTGACAAACTCGCAAAATACATTATTTACGTGGAAGGTTAGTTCTGAACCTAATCGCACAAGTCCAAATTGGGTTAGTGTTTCTGTACTAACGCAGCAGAACTCCCAGGCCTCAGCAAATAGTATGACAGAAAATGAAGATATGAATGATGATACATTTATTGAGACGGTAGAAACAATGGATCCAAGGCTGAACAATTTAATGCAAGAGATAAGGAATGAGGTAAAAAAAACTAAAAATTTATGATTTACATCTATTCAACATTCCCTAGATGAGCTCAAAAATAAAAGTGAATTACTGACAAATCCGAATGTGTAAGATGATTGAGAACCTGACGGAGAAAGTTAATGAATTGGAAATACTATTGCAGGCGAACGAACAAAAGCTTGAGCAACAAGAGGCGTATTCCCGTCGAGAGAATTTGATGTTTTATGGTGTGCCTGAAATCAGCGTAGAGAAGTGGGAGGATATAGAAAAATCAGTTAAAGTGTATGTGAGGGATGCACTTGGTTTTGATTCAGAGAGGATATAATTCGAAAGAGCCCATGGGCTGAGATCAGAAGAAAACCGAAGACCAGTCGTTGTCCAATTTTCAAATTATAAAGACAAATAGAGAAAGTGTTGAGACGCTATAGAGAAATAAGGAACGAAGCCCGTGAAGCAGCCGCGAGGACCACGTCTGAGAATGAAGATACAATGGCAGCTAACAGACTAGTTAACGTTCATGTAGCTGAACATTTTCCGCTCAGGGTGAGAAAAGGTCGTGCGAATCTCTACCTGACATTGAAAAAAGCCATAGAACAAGGGAAAACTGCTTTCAACAGATATCACAAGCTACAAATAGACCGCTACACGTATGGATTTGATAAGGTTAGAAATGATGCTGTTCTTGCAGACAACAGATAGGACTCCGGCCGAGGCCTGCAAAATGTGTATGAGGAGAACGGTTCTACTTCAGTGTTAGGTTGTTTGGTATCGAATATATCCGGCTTAAGTGAGAAACTTTCTAGAGAAAACAGGTCTGATTTTATTAACTATGTTGAAAAATTGATATACTAGCCTTTGTTGAAACATGGGCAGAAACTGTCGATCAGTTCAGCATTAACGATTATAAAAGCTTTGATATGGTAAGAATTAAATCACAATCAGCTAAAAGAAATTCAAGGGGATCTCGGTTTTTGTGAGTGAACCCCTCTTCAAGCTTTTCGTTATATCTTGAGAAAGAAAAATGTCTCAAAAATATTATTTGGTTCTTTCCTGTAAAGCTACTGAACTGAAATGGAACTTAATTTTTGGTTGTGTCTATTTGTCACCTGAATACTCGTCTGTTCATTCCGAAGAAAATGTATATGCGGTGGTAGAAAATGAATTATCTCACCTAAAAATGAAATATGCTGACTATAAAATCATTGCAGGTGATTTTAATGCCTATACCGGAACGGAGCCAGATTTTATCAGATATGATAGTATTATTGACCTGCTTCAGGACTTTAATTATGCAGAAGACGAAGTAATGTATGGTCGAGCTAATCAAGACATAAGGGAGATAAATCACTATCGAGAAAAAGTTCTACAACTATGCCAAATGACTGGATTGAAAATCGCCATGGGTAGATGTGGATCACATAAAGGGATAGGAAAATCTACAGGCCTCCATGGCAACTCAACCTCAAAAATAGATTATGTTTTAGCTGACGTATGTGTTTAGAAAATATATCATCTTCTAACTTAGACGATATATTGGAATCGAGACATATGCTCATTGTTCACATGGTTAAACTAAAGCAAAAAGTCTTTATGTGTCTTTGGGGGTAACGAAATAAAAAATAAAAAAATAAATAAATACATATGAAACAAAAAGTAGAAGGTCAATCTTTTCTCCAGAATTGCAAAGATCTATTATCTCAAAATATGGATAAGATTTTAAATGATATAAACAATAACAAACTTAATGAATGCATGCTTTTTACTGATATTTACCATGATGCACCAAGCACCACGAAGACAATCAATAGAAAGCAAAACCTAGCTGTGACATCTCAAAGAAGAATTGTTAAATGTCAGACTTGGTTTGATACAGATTGCGCAAAGCCAAGCCATAAGATATCTAAGACAGTTCGGATTAAAAGACAGTTCGGATTAAAAGACATACGTGAATCACTTGAAGATTATAATTTTATAGAAATATGTATGAATTTCTTACAAGAAGCAAGGAAAAGAGCTATTGGAATCAAAACAAAAAAGTAGCCTTGTATCTGCATTTTGCTCTAAAATTACACACCTTATCTGGCGCCTTGTAAAGAACCCAAGTTCGGGTATGCAAAACAGTATCACGTCAGCAACGTGCTATGAATAATTTTCAGTATTATTTAATTTTTTCAGTTCTGTTGACCAGATACAAGAACATGAAAACACTCAACCAATTCATGAGACTTTAGACAGAACAATCACTGAAGAGGAGGTACGCCTGACATTGAGTAAACTGAAACATGACAAAGCTGGGGGAACAGACGCTTTATCCAGCGACTTGTTTATATGTACCGTAATATAATAACACTAATATTAACAATATTATTCAATAAACTATTCAATGTTGGGCATTATCCAGAATATTGGTCAACGGCTGTCATCATACCATTTTTGAAGAAAGGGGATACAAATGAATCCTCCAATTACAGAGGCATCACTCTACTACCTGTATTATGCAAAGTGGTTACATTGATTTTAAATATCAGATTAAATGAATGGGAGGAGGAAAACAAATTACTGGACTAAGAGCAGGCAGGGTTTAGAGCGGGGTATTCTACCGCAGATAATATATTTATATTTAATTTGGAGAAATCGTTTTATCAATTACTCCTGTTATATAAGATTCTAGATCAATATAAAAAACTTGCTCCATGCAGGTTCTTCGGTTCCACTTAAATTCGTTTGCGTGATTACTGTGTAATATATGCTCATATGTTATCCAATTCGAAAATAAAATTATGATCACTTTCATATATATAGGATGTTCTTTTGCTACGCACTAAAAAATCTTGATGTACCGCACGATGTATGGATATGTATCACGGGCCAGAGGCTTCCGTTACAAGTAAACACTATTATTATTATTATTATTATTATTATTTCTGGCGTTGTTATTTTGATATAGTCAATAAAATTATCATTAAGTAAAATGAAAAGGCCACCGCATCCAATCAACATCAAGTTGTTCAAATCTGAACATTGTGATGATATAAACAAGGGGAGAACACAATTGGAATGGACTCATAAAAAGCAATTTACGACTGCCGGTCTGTGTTTGTACATCCTTTCAGTCAAATACAGCCGCAATGGCTTCTCACTGGTACGTAGTCATACTTTCGATGTTAAACTTATAACGTATCCTTCAGAAGTAAATTGCCTCCACCATTTTCGGCCTATGTACAGTGCACTGCTGTTACACGCTACTGGTAAGTTGCCATTACTAACTAAGGGAGACAACTCGTGAAATCTAATAGATGTCGCTAGGACAAAGCACTGAAATATCTGATCGGCCCGCCAAGGTGTGGATGGGGTTAACATATCGGAATCTTGGCTAGCGAAGATGGCCATATTCACGTATGATGCACTTAATTATGTACTGAGCAGCTTTAGTCATAATCTGACCCATTGTTTGATGTCTCCAAGAAACTGTTTTACTTGAACATTACTCACGTCTCAACGAAACCAAGTAATTCAAGCTGAACGTCACTTTCGTCTCAATGAAATCGAGCAATTTATTTTACCGAATATTGTTATAAATAGTCTATGTCGGTTGCATAAGTCTCAAACGTTTGCTTTCATTACTAAGTTGATATATCACATACGTGCGCCAGCTAGCAGACTAAACAATATTGAGTTAGTCCTGTCAGTAGGACTGGTATGGTGTGATAAGAAAGTGGTGGCCTTCTGATTCATGTACGCCTATTAAGTGAGTGCATTTATTTCAACGTAGGTCGAAACTTGGCAAAATAGCGTATACAGCTATTGCCAACATTTAGCGCGAATCGCTAGCCGTGTTAAATGATCTTTTTATATAGTTACGAAATTATAAACGTTCCTCATATTTAATCTTAAATTATTTTACCTAACAGTTCATTATTTTCACTTGATTTGGATAATTTTCATTAATTTTAACCTTTTTTTCTAAGCTGTATACTTTTGGCCACCTTTGTATATTTGTGTCAAACTGGAGCACACCATTCATAGATGTCACCACATCGTTCATCAGTTTCAAACGCCTTTCTAAGCACACCATTCATCAATATCAAACCCCTTTTAAGCAGACCACTCATTAATTTCAAAATCCTATTAAGCAGACCTCTCATCAATTTTAAATTCCTTTTAAGCAGACCACGCATAAATATCAAACCCCTTTTAAGCAGCCCACTGATCAATTTCCATCCCATTTTAAGCAAACCTACCACTCATCAATATAAAACCACTTTTAATCAGACCACTCATCAATTTCAAACCCCTTTCAAGCAGACCACTCATCAAAATTCAAACCCCTTTTAAGCAGACCATTTATTAATGTCATACCCCTTTTAAGCAGACAACTTATCAATATCAAACCACTTTTAAGCAGACCACTCATAAATTTCAAACCCCTTTCAAACAGACCACTCATCAATTTCAAACCCCTTTTAAGCAGACCATTTATCAAATGTCAAACCCCTTTTAAGCAGACCACTTATCAATATCAAACCTCTTTTAAGCAGACCACTCATCAATTCCAAACCCCTTTCAAGCAGACCACTCATCAATTTCAAACCCCTTTTAAGCAGACCATTCGTCAATTTCAAACCGCTTTTAAAGCAGACATTTAATCGATGTATCGACGTTGCTCATGGACCGATTCTTATTCACTATTCCTTTAAAAAATTACCTTACTTTAAATCGTATTCCAGGCTTGATGATTCAGATATCAGCGATATTAGGGAACCTTAGGTTTCAGATGTCTTATCTCTTTCAATAAATACATTGTTGATATCTTTTAAGCTAACGTACACTTTCTGATCAAAAAGTGAGTTCGATAATGCATCGGTGCACACCGGTGTTTTGAAACAATTTTTCTTAGAGAATTTAACGGCGTCGAGACCAAATTCATCGACAATAAATGTTTGAAGTGTAATGCAGTTTCTATTCATTTGTTCTAGTTCACAAAGTCCTCGTTTTTCTTCCTACAAGAGCAACTTCTACAGACACCCAGTCATGTTGGGAAATGTTGTTGCTTGACATGATAGGAGATTTGCTACAACGAAGTATCCCGCTCTTGATACTTGTTACGGAATATTTTCAGAAGTATTGTCACTCCACTTTTGAGTCTTCTTAATGGCTGTTTTCAGAAGTATTAACACTCCACTCTGAGTCTTGTTACTGATTGTTTTTAGAAGTATTAACATTCCACTCTAGAATCACGTTATTGACAGCTTTCGGAAGTATTGACACTCCACTCTTGAGTCTTCTTAATGGTTGTTACCAGAAGTATTAACACTCCACTCTGAGTCTTGTTACTGATTGTTTTCAGAAGTATTGACACTCCACTCTTGATTCGTCTTATTGGCTGTTTTCAGAAGTATTGACACTCCACTCTTGAGTCGTCTTATTGGTTGTTTTCAGAAGTACTAATACTCCACTCTGAGTCTTGTTATTGACTGTTTTCAAACATTTTAATAGTCCAATGCACAGAAGTATCAACACTACGTATCCTCATATATGTCGTTGGAACAGTCTTGAACAATATCAAATCATGATAATGCAGATCTATCCCCACCCCCAGGTGGGTGCATTATTATTTACTATATTGATTAGTACTTGTGTCACAAGAAAATCAACACTTTCATATCATTAAATGTTTTCAGCTTTTCATGTAATATAAAGTTGAATCAAATTACACATGGGTAAAATATTTTGAATATTTTGTGATACGTTATTTGAAATATATATTGCTTTGTTAAGAAAACAAAAACAACACAAGATCTATCTTAGATGGATCGTGTAGACTGTAGAGTAAGGTGGTCCAACATATGCAAGACAGTGAGCCACATCGACCAATAATGTAAAGTTTTGATCAGCACATGGCACATTAAAACTAATATATATAAACTTTGTTTCAATTGTATGTTATCGATTCTACAGATGAGTGATGAATTTTCACTGATTAGTCATTAGTGACGTAAGAACACAACGAATATAGAATATTATTAATCCCGGTTTTTTAAACGAATTTTAACATGGTATAAAATTTCATTGCAATCCTTCCCCCACTCTCTCTCTCTCTCTCTCTCTCTCTCTCTCTCTCTCTCTCTCTCTCACCGCTCCGGTGGCCTAGGTGGCTAGAGCATCCATCTCGGATGTAAAAGGTAGCGGGTTCGAACCCCGACCGAGTCATGCCAAAAGTACCCGCAGCTGCCTGGCAAGACGCTCAGCATTAAGAAGTTAGTGTTAAGACTGGTGTCTGGATAATGATGACTCAGTGTTAGACATCACTATAAATTGCTCACTGCAGACATCGAAGCGATGTGACTCAAACTGTTCAAGTTCCGTTAAAAATCCATAAACAAACTCTCTCTCTCTCTCTCTCTCTCTCTCTCTCTCACACACACACACACACACACACACATGCATAAGGGACTAAATACGCACACATTTGGAGTGAGCGAGAAAAATAATTTGGGTTTGATGAAACCCTTAAAAACGAACTTGAACCTATTAACCTAATACAATCTGGTTCGTCGTAACGGTATGTGTACACTTTACTTGGGATTTATTTACTATGTTCATAATATCAATGATACAAAGTCGCAATAGTCTGTCGACACGAAGCGGCAAAGTTTTGGTTTACGAGGTGCACGTGCTGTTATCTAATTAATGCTTGTTTTTGTTTTTGTTGTTTTTTTAGCTTTCTGGATTATTTTTTTTTTGGGGGGGGCTGGTATTTTTGTTCTTACACCTATAATAACGTTCTAAACACAGATTAATTATAAATATGAACATGTCCGAAGGCCGCCCGAAAGTCCACTTGCCCTCACTGTGTTGATTGGTCTGGCAGCAGACTGATCGACCAACAGAGACTAATAGAATCCATGTTGGGGTTTGGACCGAGACAACGAAATCCCAGTCGCGGGGCATAGTTTCGTGGGGAGACAAATAAAGTAACCCCGCCACTGGGATTTCCTTGTCTTGTTACAAACACCAACATAGATTATTTTTCTCAGCCATTTTTTTCCAACTAAATTAAAATAACCTGCACCCTTGCAAGTTAGATAGCAGATTCAAGTCACAGTATTCATCAGGTACTATTATTGCTTCTCACTCTGTATAAAGGTCATCAGGTTCTGTACTCTTTTATGAAAATATGAATAATTATCTAAGGAGAATCAAGTTATATATGCTGCTCTTAGAAAAAGAAAAAAAAAGTCAAGAAAAAGTTATAAATAATTGTTATGTGTTGGAAGTCATCGCAATAAGCGTTTCGAACCACGTGATTTTGTTTATGCTGTGCATTAAGACGAATATGTTGATTAGTACAATTTTATGAGCTGTTGAAAATAAGTACACAAGTTCTACGCATAAAAAAAATTGAAACATAAAACCATTTGATATTATTACTGTATTATCACGTTCAATCGATGGATGTCAGGAAGCTGACAGTAAATAATTAATATCGTTTCTACGATTAAGTTTTAACTTTCATCAGTTCTAATTTGGAAAACGTTATATGGTTGGCAACCGTAAGATACTGTGCAGTACAATATTCCTACAGAGTACAGTTCTAACGAAGTGTATAGCGACATTAGGAAATTTCTAATTCACGACTTTCTTGGAAATTTATATTTTCTGTCTTGGAAATATGACAAGTATTTATATCACTGTAATACCCTAGATGGAAATCTTTATGTGAAATAGCACGTGGACTGATGAAAGAACCACTCACGTTGGTGCGTGCAGCTTTCATATGCAAAAGCATTTATTATCTGATTCAGTTGGGGCGGATTGTGGGTTTTCGACAAAATTAGAAGAAACCATTTTGACATTTTGAAAGATAGCTTTTTCCTGAAAGCGAAGTTATTACTTAAGGCAAAGATTAAAAGCCAATAAAAAGATAAGGTTAGCTTAAAGTAAATAATTAGTTAAATAAGCAGTTACAATGAAAGGTTTGTTTTTGATGAATGGAAACAAAACATTGGAGGGAACGCCCAACCCGACTCTGGACCGGTCGAAAAGCATATATAAAATTAAATGCGTACACGCGCTGCGACCGGACTATCCGACATCATCAGGGAGTGGACACGTGCGCTGACCGGAAAAAATGGTCCGAAAGATACCAGGGCCTGAGTAAACGCTTACTACAAAGAAAGAAAATGGAGTAGTGTGTACAATTTAAATTTCGGTGTAAATGAGTCCTAAATTATCCAGATCGTATATTAAAGAAAAACTTCAAAGAAATTACACATTAAACTTCTATGTTCCATCACATTACATGCCTACATATATACATACATACATACATACATACATAAATACACACACACACACACACACACACACACACACACACACACACACACACACATACATACATACATACATACATACACCTTTAATTTCGTATTCAACGGAGATTTCAATCCATGTCCACGGGTTAAACCACCCACAGCCATGCCCGCAATCACCATCTGGACCATGCCAGCAACCACCATCTGGACCATGCCCGCAATCACCATCTGGACCATGCCCGCAATCACCATCTGGACCATGCCCGCAATCACCATCTGGACCATGCCCGCAATCACCATCCGGACCATGCCCGCAATCACCATCTGGACCATTCACGCTTCACCAAAAGATGATGCTACAAAGTCGACTGTACAGGCATTCGTGCAATTCTGACACACCCGCAAATCGACCCAGTAATTAACTGCCATTTAAATACACTAGGCAGCAGAAATTGTGGTATATAGAGGTTATTATACAGAAATGCAAATATACGCCAAAACTGTGGAAAGTGTTATCCATAGGTCTTACAAGAGAATGCTTGATATCATGAACAGATGTTTAAATATTAATAATACTATTCATACCGTATGTGCTCACTATGTGTATTATTTAAAATATCACGTCTCAACAATACCGTCACACATAGGTAGTAGACGACCTCTATTTGCTGAGCCACTATAACAAACAACGAAACAGACTCACTTAAATGTTCACAAACCAACGCCCTCCCTCACCCCAGCTGAAATAGGACAAGTTAATACAAATCATAAACTCAAGACTATTGTCCAATCTTCATTTTCAAAACCTAATACCTGACCACGTATTAACTGAACCAAATCCTTATTTTCATTTTCGAAATTTAACACCGTACAAAGTTCAAAAGTCCACTTGCCCGACGCTCAGGACAAACTTGCAAAGCCTGCATAGCACTTGCCCGTGGGCAAGTTTAAAAAATTAGAAGAGAGACAGAGTGAGCGAGAAAGAGAGATGTCGTACTCAATCCTTAATGCTTTGTGTTCACAAGTTTTATACTCTGTGATATCGCCACGGTACATATATCAACCTGTTTCTTTCGCGTACATATGTAACACATTTTCCATTGTGCAATTGCCACAGTTTATTTCATTTTCGATCTTTTATTTCACATCATACACTGTAAAAGCACGTAGGATCTATTTTTATCTATTTCTAAGTCGGTGTCATGGTTAGTCTCGCATTTTTTCACACAGAAAGATAATGTTAACTACTTTAAACATATTTTACTGTCATTTTATTAAACATTATGATTTCGGACACAAGATGTCTAACTAATCTAGGTCCTCTTCCAAAACATAAAAAGATGCTCAAAAGAAAACATTATATCATGTACATCCATAAACAACCTCATAATTCGTAATGTAAAGGACGTTATATAGTGCAATGGTAACTATTATACACATATTGGTATGTATTAATTAAATACTTTACTAATGTGTGTGTGTGTGTGTAAAAGAGAGAGAGAGAGAGAGAGAGAGAGAGAGAGTAGTCAACATCTCTGGTTATAGTTATGTTAATTTCGGTTGTTTGCAAATTTTACTTAGAATATAATGGTGAGTATTTAAAACATCCAGTTTGTGAACATATTTCTGAACATTTCTTAGTATGACAGAGTTTGTTTCTTTTCTTAGTTCGACCTCACGTTTTAATATTAAATCTAGAATTACACAACGTGTGTATTAAATCTAGAATTACACAACGTGTGTATTAAAGAAAGAAGCTATTATCTTTGGGTGTTAAAAACGGGGCGATCGACTAAAAAAGAGAGTGCTCAGCATTTTTATTGCTAAAGCCACATCGACATATGGCAGAGTTAACTAAATTCACTCTGTAAAGACTGGATTTGATGGAACGACATGCGTGAGTAAGTTTAGTAAGTTGGATATGAAGGTGACCTTTGACCCTTTATTAAAATATGGTGAGAAGTCCGTTAGTTGAATTAGATAAATATCTGTCAAATCTATAAAGATTAAGAGCCTTCGCATAAAAACAACAAGAACATCAACAAAATAAACAGTCAAGTCGGTATTTGAATTTACATCTTTTTATAACATAGCTTTAACAATGGTTCAGTCATATCGCTACAATGTGTGGCAGTTTATAGTGATGTCTAGCACTGGGGCATAATGCCGAAGACTTGTAGCATCGTGTCCCACCCAGTCATATTATCCTGACACCAGGCTACCAGTCCTAACACTAACTTCTTAATGCTGAGCACCAAACGAGGCAGCTGTAAGTACCATTTTTATGTCTTTGGTATGACTCGGCCGGGGGTGAAGTCTAGTAGAGATGGCTGTGATGCTTTGGGAGTTACGTAGACGATAATGAAATGCTTCGTGTCTCTTTTGTAAAAATAAGTTCACTTTAGTTAGATATTTATAGTCTAATCTAACATGCATAATCAATTATTCCTTGATCAAGAGTTTACCAACCAGTTTCTGTATAAAAAAATCCTCTCTAGAGCAATAGTTGGGACAAGCTTCCAATTGATTTTTTTTGTGGCTCTAATTTGTCCAAATCTTCAACAGTGCAATTATTTCAGACTCGGAAAACGTTCTAAAATTAGAAGTAGAATATGACCAAAGCTGTCCTGGGAAAAAGTTTATCGTCGCTCGCAATTTAGACATTTATATAATATGATTGGTCATTTAGCTTCATTGAATACTGGAAGTCCAAAGTGTCTATGATTGTTAACAAGCAGCAAACGCATATTGTTAAAAGAGAAGTTTGGATATGAAAAGTTTGTCTGTCTGTCTGTCTGTATGCGTTTAATAATTGTCTGTTATCGGAGTGATAAAAAAGCAAACACGTCGTTTGCCCGTGCATTAAGATTTGCAAGATCATTGTTTATAATGATTTGTACATGTGAAGGATCAGTAGAAGAAGTCGCCAGAGAAGTATAATCAGCAAATAATATCGCAATCGAGATGACGTTCTCTGCTATATGGCTGATGTAAAAAAGCAAATAATATCGCAATCGAGTTGACGTTCTCTGCTATATCGCTGATGTAAATAAGCAAATAATATCGCAATCGAGTTGACGTTCTCTGCTATATCGCTGATGTAAATAAGCAAATAATATCGCAATCGAGTTGACGTTCTCCGCTATATCGCTGAGGTAAAAAAGCAAATAATATCGCAATCAAGTTGACGTTCTCTGCTATATCGCTGATGTAAAAAAGCAAATAATATCGCAATCGAGATGACGTTCTCTGCTATATCGCTGATGTAAAAAAGCAAATAATATCGCAATCGAGATGACGTTCTCTGCTATATCGCTGATGTAAAAAAGCAAATAATATCGCAATCGAGTTGACGTTCTCTGCTATATCCTGATGTAAAAAGTAATAGTAGAGGCCCTAGCAGGGAAACTTAGGGAACCCTCGTAGTTACATACATATGATGATAATGAAGTCCGGTTACAAAACTGTCTGGTCAGTAGCTTTAGAGCCATGATAGAAGTTTGCCGGCGATTGCATATTTTGAACTTATAAAGTAACCATTTAACCCATATTCTGCTGAAATCTTTGCTGACATCAAGAACGTCAAACACGTGATTTAATTAAAATTATGCCAAGAACACATTTCGTGGTAAAGTTCAATTCGTTGACTTGTTGTTGAATTGCCTGAAAAATCCAGATTGATATTTTGTACATCAAATCATTTGCATGCACAAAAAAAAAAAATGTACAGGCCTGGTTGTATCGATATCACATGCAAAACAAGCCGAAAACCTCACCATGCACTTTCTCGAGAAAGACCGCAGTTTTTTGGAATTCCATGTTGTTGAGTACAATTTCTCAAGAAAATTCTTATTCCAAATTTGTCGTTCAACATAAACACCAAATTCGAAATGGCCAGGGTTGTGTTACTCCATGTGCATTTACAACTTGTCAACCATAGGATTTGATCCGGAAATATTCTGTGCATTTTGCCGAAAGGAACTTCATCTGACCGAAACTCTAGAACCGCGAGAAATGCAGGTGTCTAAATGCAGACCGTTGTGAGCTGACATCATTTTCTGCACTGAGTTTTACATTCCTATAAACGTCGTTCAGTATCAGTACAGATTTGGGGCTCATTTATCGGACTATGGCAAATCTTAACTGGGCAACTGTCAACTACGCTGGTGAAAGCAGAATGCATCTGCTTATTAGATTCACAAGCCATGTTCTTTAAAATCCAAAGAAGCCAGCTGCCATAATATTTTCACAAGCCATAGTCTTTAAAATCAAAAGAAGCTCGTGCTTAAACAATTGTTGCAAACTATGTTATTTCCGTACTAATTTTGGTACTAATTTTGAAAATTAGTTGTGATATTTATAACTGTAAGGCAAGACTTTGTGCATCATGTAATTTCAACAAAATACAGAGTGTCATAAGTCATACATAAATTGGATATAATATGTGTGTGAGTTAGATTATATAACGTAATATGTGCAATGAAATTTATTCACATGGTACAGTTTCAAAACAATTACTGTGCTAATACGAAGATCTGCCGGGCCAATTTTTCGGAGAAAGGAAGATTTCAGATGAAACTGAGCGTTGCAGCAGTTACTATAGTGGAGTAATGTTGTCTCTGGTGGGAAATAAAGTGGCCTTCGATCTTTTCCAGAACTGTAAGTAACCTTTTATACTAAGAATGTTAAAAACGAGAGCTCTTTAGCATAAGAACATCAGCCCCTTTCTTTTCGAAGTTTGCATTACACTGTGCATCATTATATATAATTGCATACGTTTCCCCAATCGCAGTCTCCGTCCCTAGACGGTGGATCAAATTAAATAACTGTTTTGTAAATCAACAGAACAACTCCAAATCGTATCCCAACGTTTGAAGTCGCAGTCTAGAAACGGTGTAGAGGGATTTGTGAGGCTTTACACAACCAGCAAAATCATTACAAACCGCATCGTATTTCAACAAGTTTTTTAAAAACGAGAGCGGTTGCATATTACTATGCACGCACGTACTGAAGGACGGACATTATCCAAATTTCCCATCTTTCGAAAGCTTTGGATAAAATCACTGTTGTTGTTATCCAATACTTTCGTTATAGTGAGCATGCAACTCGATATGTTTGCGGTTTCATTTGAAGGACAAAGACGCGTATGAAATTGTCATTTCCTAGGTAGAAGCGCCTCTATTCGAGAAAATGCTGAAAGTATTCTCATAATATAAACAATTAGTTTAAATACGTTATTATAATCAACATATCATTTTCAGTTCGTAAGATATACATCACCATCTGGTGTATAAATTACACTTTGAACACCTTTAGTACCAAGTTCTGAAGCCAAAGTGTTCTGATCGTATCATACTTCAGTTTACTGGAATGTTTTGTCTATTATATTCATATGTACTTTTTATGAATTCTCTACTATGAAACATTTTTTCCTCCGTTTATCGTACCCTGACTTGACCCTGACTTGACGTTGATCGTACCCTGACTTGACTCTGACTTGACTTTGATCGTACCCTGACTTGACCATGAGCTCATTAATATCTGATTGGACAAAGAAATCCATTTGTATGGTTTTTATATCACTTTTCTCAAGCAGGATATTTTCAATGCTGAAATAAATTCTTTAGTTTTGAATCTTCATTGTGAATATGTCTTTTCAGTGGAATGTCTAAGAATGTTGCGTTTCGATTCATGTTCTCTAGCATTTAGAAATAGATGATTCATGGCTTGACACTATCAATTGCTTGATTTCTAATGTGTTTGAGTTTTAAAAATTAATTTTGTTTTGCTGCACTCACCTGCTCTTTATGCACTTGAATCTAAAACAGGAAACTCTTAGTCAAACAGACCGATATTATTTGTACAATGTAACATACAATTAAATAACATCTGTATGTCACATAATAAATTCTCTGCGTTGGCACTTAACCAACCAAGCAACAATACTGGATGGAGAACAGCGCCCTCGTTCGAAGGCAATAACAAAACAGTGTACCTAATGATCTTCCCAAACCAAAGATAGTTCCATCAGATTTTTTATTTTTAAATTCCATAATTTACAGAGGATCTCAAATGGGTAATGATTAATTATTGAATTTATGAAACGAGTTGAATAATGTCCAGCTTCTGCGAGCCAAGTCTAGCAAAAGCTGGACATTAATTCAACGTGTTTCATAAATTTAATATTCAATCATTATCTATTTCAGATTCTGTTTATCACATAGTTTTAATTTCAGTGGAAATTATTTAGATGGAAAGAAGAACGAATAATTTCGTCCATTCCATCGGAAACTTGCACCTTTCATTTGTTGTGCGTAAAAATAATCCCAACCACAGTTGAACTAGTATTGACGTTTAAAAGTAGATTATATTTTCTTACAAACTATAAATCAAATAACGAGCGTTCTTCCGAATAAACAGAACAGTTTACACAGACAAAATCATTTTTCAACACAGAATGTCCTATGCGCGTGATGTCGCTTTGTTTGATGCACTGCCCGTTAGATTACATTTGAGGATCCATGTTTACGTAACCTCAAGTGTCCCTTTTACAACTAATTGTAGATATTCATGTGGAAATAAGGTTTACTGGATGCAGAAATTACCATATTTACAGTAATGTGACCGGATATTTGCAGTGTTTGATTTGGAACAGTAGACTACAGAATGTGCAAACAAATTTCATTTTTGATTCAGAATTGCATTATATATTTGCCGCACAAATATGCAGTGGTGGATAAACTTCTGTCAGTATTGAGACCAAATTCTTCTGTGAACAGAGGTGAGTTTATTTACTTCTGTAAGTTAACATTTAAACCACGCATGTATATAGGGTGGATTCCATTGATATATATATATATATATATATATATATATATATATATATATATATATATATATATATACCGCCTCCCTCAACCCCACCCCACACAAGCAATACCTGCAGTTTTGCTTGTTGTTATTACTGTTTTTGTCTTGTGGTTTTAGCCATTTTTTATTTTATGATATGTTATACATGACATAACTAACCCATGCGGGGGTAAATTAACCATATTGAAACAGACAAAACCATTTTCCCCCAATTCCCTTTCGCGATTCGATTCGAAAAATGGCGGCCAAAGATGTTCATTGAAAACAAAAATTCCAGAAGGCGGGGTTAAAAACGTTTTCCCACGATCGCAGACAATCAGTAAAGAGAATACTCCACACTAATTTAATGGGCTTATTTTGGACCAGTCAGAATCACATAAAGTGATATGTTCACATGTTTTAATATCACAGATATGAAACTGCTCACACTGTAACCAAAGTGTACTGACCATATCATAATATAGTATAGTCTAGTTATATTCTTGCATTGCATAGCATATCATTGCGTAGTGTAGGGTAGCATAGCATAGCATAGCATATCATTGCGTAGTATAGGGTAGAGTAGCGTTGCATTGCATAGAATAGCGTATCATAGCATAGCATAGCATGGCGTAGCATGGTTTAGAATAACGTTGCATTGCATAGCATAGCGTATCATAGCATAGTATAGCATGGCGTAGCATATTATAGAGTAGAGTAGCGTTGCATTTCATAGCATAGCTATCATAGCATAGTATATCATAGCGTAGCATAGTATAGAGTAGAGGAGCGTTGCATTGCATAGCATAGCGTATCGTAGCATATTATAGCATGGCGTAGCGTCGCTTAGTATAGAATGGTATGGTTTGTATAACGCTGAACTTGAATATATGAGTCTTCTCATTCTAAGGCAATCAAAAGTTTAGTTGCAAAAAGAAAGCCATTTGTGATTGGCTCACACATAATCTTCGGCTCAAGATCTGAATCTGAAACTGTCTGACTTTAAGGCCACAATTACATTAAACAGTATTCATCCATGGTTTATACGTCAATGACATTTCGGTTATAACATACAGTGTAATAAGACTGGTATCAAACTTACCTGACCGGTGACCATTGGTTGAATCTCCCGGTTAGTAAAAAATCCTGTTAAGAAAAGAAAAATGCTACGAATATGCAAAATTGTTCTACTAAGATATAATGGTTGTGTTTTTTTTTTTACAAATGAAAGTAAAAATGGCCCTGTCATATGAAATACTCGTGTACAGTTAACTTGTTCTAAGATGTAAATAAGATAAACTGTTTAGTGTCCATAAAATATATAACATTTTGTATCTAAGACCTCGATAATCATTAACTGATCCCAAATTAGACAACATTATCGATTTATTCAATATGTATGTAGGCATTTGTGTAACTCTGATGACAGGTGTTTTCATTCTGATCCCAAATTAGACTACATGATCGATTTATTCAATATATATGTAGGCATTTGTGTAACTCTGATGACAGGTGTTTTCGTTCTGATCCCAAATTAGACTACATGATCGATTTATTCAATATATATGTAGGCATTTGTGTAACTCTGATGACAGGTGTTTTCGTTCTGATCCCAAATTAGACTACATGATCGATTTATTCAATATATATGTAGGCATTTGTGTAACTCTGATGACAGGTGTTTTCATACGTTTTTGAATGCTCATTAATATTTTTCAATATTAATTTAATTTCCTATTTTTATTCTCAGCTCGCTTGGAATTATTGAATGAATCTGAGATTGGAATAGAGATTGTGTTTAAAAGAAGAGTATCTCTCTTGTAAAAAGTCTGCTATAAAAATGCTATTATGTATACATTTGTACTGCTATATACATGCTATTATGTATACATTTGTACTGATATATACATGCTATTATGTATACATATCTACTGCTATGTACAAGATATTATGTATACATTTGTACTGCTATATACATGCTATTATGTATACATTTGTACTGCTATATGCATGCTATTATGTATACATTTGTACTGCTATATACATGCTATTAAGTATACATTTGTACTGCTATATACATGCTATTATGTTATACATTTGTACCATCAAAGGCAACTACTAACGTATAACAACCTTATGAATTTTAGTAATTTATTTGTACAATGTTTGCGATTAGAATGTTCATGAAATGCAGCTTTCATTTATTTAAGTATGAAATTTGTTTACTTTTAGATGTATTTTTTGTTCCCTTTTATTATTTAACATGCCATTCATGATCGTTTCGCTCATGACTTCTCATATACTACACGTGACTTAGTCTGGGAGATAAAATTTGGATTGATGCACTGTGATATTCTATTTAAGTACCAGTGAAGATTGTGAGCACTTCAAATTAGACGAAATTTACGATTCATTTGATTGGATCATTTATTATTGTATTTGTTTGAGCATTAACTTGCACATATTACATTTATGCGCGTCTGTAATTAAACTGTGTTATTTATTAGGTATTTACCAAGAGCTTGAAAATGGCATTTTTCCGACAGTCTTCCATTTTGTGTACTTTTCTGGATGAACTCGCCATATTCAGAATATTTCTTATTATCTGTAATTTGTTATATTATTCCGATGATGGACCTGATTCACCACAGCTGTAGAAAGAAACAATACAGAATTATTCACATCAGTAGCACTACTGAACAGACATAATAACTTTACACGAGAACGTTTCGGTAAAAGAAAAACATGATTAATCTGATATTAAGGGGCAATTATGCGTCAAAACACTCACCTTAATTTCTCGTTTTACTCATTTTACAACCAGGTAACACTTTATTTCAAGCAGCATAAACATTTAAAGTGTTATTGTGCCTTGCCAGAAAGTAACACATTTAAAATGTCGTAACAATAATTTCCAAAAGAGAAACACTTATACATACATGTATCATGTTTGTTTTCTTTTATGGAATGCTCCTTGAGAAAAAATCATTTATGGGGAAGATACACTAAGAGGCAAAAGAGAATTCCTTTCTCGAATGCATCTCAAGAGTGTTAAAAGAAACTCCGCAATATATATATATATATATATATATATATATATATATATATATATATATATATATATATATATATATATATATATATATATATACATGTGTGTGTGCGTACGTTTGTACGCTGTATCATTGATATCTCACAAGATGTATACATTTTTCATTAAAAGGAAACGAGGCTTGCCGAGTTTCCCATGAATGAAAAGTGTATACAACGAATAGCATATAAAAGATACAGCGTACATAATATAAATATATTATATTAATTTCACATACAAATACACATACTTGCATTTCCCACGCAGTTAAGATTCATACAAGCAACTGTATATTGACTGATTGAATGAACTCGGCACAGCCCTATGCAGTGTGTCTGCTACAAAAAATGTAGTTCTTTACCGTTTGCGAATAATCACAATCTCCTTTGCAATGATAAGTTACTTCTTTAAGTTTTTGAACATTATCTTTTCATTCATATTGATTAAATAAATGTGTGGCAGGCTTATAATTTAAACAAGAAAGCTGGTTCATATGAAGAATGTATAGCTCTACGAACAAAGCACAGTACTTGAACATTGAACGTGCTGGCTTTCATAAAACGTCTAGCATATTCAAACGAGTTGGAAATATAAACTAAGCAAAGTGAGGAGCCGGCAAGAGGTAACTGAAACATTTAAATGTATTTACAGTTTATATAAGGCTTATCTACATGTCCAATTAAATTCGAGGAATGCCGGTGTAAATCAGTCAGTCATTGGCCGACAAAAACTAAATTAGTTGACATAAGTCAATATATAAGAAGAGAGTGGAAGTTAAAATTTTGATGTTTGTTGAGACAATGACCTAACGGATTCGCTATCTACTAACTTTTCAATGTAACTATATGATTAGAAACATGCACTATAGCTGAATTCATACATAATTATCGGGTTATTCCCTGGCTGTCTGCTAAATGGACTGATCCTTAACTCCTAACTAACGTCTTATATTGAAATAATGCTTTCAGAAGTAGCTGCCTGTATCACAAAATAATTGTAAGCCAGTTCAAGAAAACTTATAAATGATATTTACCGTTATTCTGGTCCTCCTAGGTCTTTGTGTTCTATACATATTGGAAGAAATAATGTCCTCCATAACTGACTACTTCTAAACATTAACTGTTTCCTTCACTCTCACTTTTTTTCTTCTTCAGAATCGTTTTGTTCCCAGAAAGACTGTGAACGCCGGATGCCAAGGGAGTCTTTTGTTAGGCTGTTATTGCAGTATCCATATACAACTGTATTGGCATCCTGTGTTTGATGAATCACCAGCGACATGAACTTCAGCTATCAGACAGATCCAGCAACGTTCATGGGCGACCATATCTATCATTCGATTCTCATACTCTGAGTTTGTTAATAGTTACGGATGCAAGTTAGCATTAAAGTGGATCAATAGCTCAAGCTACGGGACGCTGTATCCAATAAGCTTTGCACGCGGACTCTTTTATCTCGTTTGCAATCTTTCATTGCCTCCATGACCCACGACGCTCCTGCAATCTCCATCATATCTCCCAGTGGTCTATCATACTGGTATTTGCTCTCTTGTTTAAGTCGAGTTACGTGAGTACAATAGGTTGGGATATATCCTTATGGATTTACAGGCCAGTAGCATATCATTCAGGATTATTATTATCGATATTCTGCAAGCATATAATTTTCTTACAGTGCAGGAAATTTATTATTTGCAGCTTCAATAAGATCCCTTGTGCTTGCATTGTATGTGTTTTCTAATCAGGATACTAAAAATAAACTAATTCTACTTTGAATGTGATGATGATAATTTCTTAAACCACCATTCTTTTTGCCCCTCAAAAGACACAGTATTGATGATCAAGAGAATTGCTTCTTTGTAATTAGACTGACTTCTCACGTGACCTGGCGTAATCAAGATTTTTCGAAAGATTCGCGTAATTTCGTCTCAGCGTTTTTTTTTTATTGCTTTATTTTATTTTGTTGGCTTCTTTTGTCTGTTATAAAACTTTATTTGCGAGACGTATGAATTCTCTCATACAGGTTATAATTTCAGTTAGTAAAACAATAAAATAGCATTTGCTTTACACGACTGACACAGTTATAATTTTAACGCTTAGGTATCTCAATTATGCCAGATATAAAAATTACTGAAGAAAAAAATCCTTTTCATTGCTTTAGATATGACGCTTTATAATAAACAATTGTGTTTGCATTTTTATCAATATTTTAAATGGTAGAGAAAGAAAATTGTTAGTCCAATATTTTCATTGGCTGAAATTTATAATTCTTGTTGCTCTCAAGGTAATTGAATATTTGAAAGAATTGGAAGCCTAAATAAAACTGAGACACCGAAGAAGAAAAAAATTAGCCATGGGATTACTCTCCCTCCCATGTTTTGTAATTTTTAGGATAAAGTCAGTGCCTAGTAAACAGTTTATAATCCAACGAAATTACGGAAAGTTTATTATATTTACATGATTTACTATATTTTTATAAAAGAAAAGACGAAGCTATGCTACGTATTGGATGAAGTACAACTCCAGAGAGTGATACTGTAAAAAAGTGCATTAACGTTCCAAGTATATAATGTATTTATTTCACCGGTTGCGTGAATCTAAGTAGATGAATATACTGAAATAATGAGCGAATCCAATTAAAAAAATTATTATAGACACATCAAGAACTTCGACACCCTGACAGATCTAACAGATCGAACTTTGTTGGTACAGCAATGTTTATTAAAAGGCACTGTAATTATCCAAACAACTTGAGACTCCTAGTCAAGTCTTTCACATTTATTAAACTTTTCATCTGCTAGTAGCGACTTATTCGACATAAATGTATGATAATTGAGAAGATCGTTTCTTAAGAGAAAGAGGATTTGGACGTGAAAAAGGCCCAGGTAAGCCAATATTGGATCATCTGACATTTTAATGTAATGCCCGATAAAATTATTTAAAAAAAAAATCAATTGATCTGAAATTCAAAATGATGTAATTATCGTATATTTACATGTACGCTAAACGAGCTTGGATTTGCAAACTCATATAATTTTTGTTTCAAAACTATCTTGTGCTAAAACAATTGTTATTGATAAAGCTATAAATTGTGCTCTATATTTTTTAGTATCAACCACTTAAAATAGTTTTGTAAGGTTTCTGCTTTTGCCAATCGTATGGTGAATATTATGTTAAGGAAACACTCACACACACACACACACACACACACAGACGCACACACATGAACTCAGACACAAACACACATACACACATATACACACACATACACACACATACATACACACATGTCAATTAGCTTATGAATTTGCTTTGAGATTCTTATGTGATATTGTTTGCATGTTTACATTCAAGGCTCCAATACCGACATTGCAGTAAGAACATGTGGTTTATAAGAGACACTCTAATAGGGCTGCAATTACTTGTTGCTATTAAACACCATGGCATCTAGTGGATCGCTCTTGTAATCTTTCTGCAGACAATTGTAAATTATTTGATTGCATGTGCCTTCTAAGTTTATAAAATTTAAAAGACACATCACGTAATGGCATTATTATGTTACCAATTGCAATGAAATCCTTCATTCGTCTATGTTAGAAAGGCAAGTGCTCCTACACAAAATATTATGTAGATAAAGCAAGCTCGAAATCCGGCACATGGGCTGTAAAGGCAATCAGTTCCGAGACTGGACATCTGCGTCAAGGATTCATTTGTTATATATATTATTAGCTACATAGACCTAAACAGAACGGAACAGCTAGTTCAAGATTCAAAAACTAATTTGTAAATCTAGTGGTCAGATGTATGCTCAGCAATGAGTCCGTTGAAAGAATCGAGAAAATCGATTCAATTTCTAGATCCAATAGTCTCTTTGATAAATTGGGCCAACTATCGGAAATCACGTTTAACAAGGTATTCAAGCTATGTAAACTCATCTGTCAATAGAATGACATGTAATACGATGAATCACTGTTCCGTTGAAAAATACGATCGTACATCAGAATAAATACTAAATGAAACCGTCTCTAAAAAGTTGGTTGAATACTTAGAGACGTCATTGCCTTTATTATTATTATTATTATTATTATTATTGTTATTATTATTATCAACATCATCGTCATCATCATTAGTATTGTTATTATCACTACTTCCGCTTCTACAACTACATGAAATTGTCTCATTACTGATGTGAAGCAAAGAACTTAGGCGTGCGTCTGGCTTTGACAGTCCATGTTTAACCTTTTTCCAAGTACCTCAAGACAGTGGTTGTGAACTGAAAAGTTCTCAAACGTATAAACACTAACAAAAATTATCTCTAATCACCTAATGACTACACGTCACGAAACTCTAATAACATCACACTTGCATGGGTTTTCTTGTTTCACATTTGTATGATTCACCAGGTACTCCTTCTTAACCGAACATTAGGACTTCACATCATGCAATACAAGGCACGACCATGTACCCGGTACAAAGATGTATTCAATTTTTAAAATACTGAAGACATTTACCTAAACTATCCAGGTGATTCTCTATGTTAAGACAATCGGTGGGGCCTTTTTTACAAGCTAATCCACGCTATCATAAAGTCCCTACAGTACTGTACATCATGGCTCCAGCTCATTAATATTGGCGAGCTCTCAGGCTGAGAAATATCTAGTCAAGACCGACAAACCACAATCAACAAATAACCACTAACATTTAACAAAGTTTTAATCGGAGGCATAAATACAAAAAGTACATACCCTGGATTTATTACACTACTCAGGTCACCGACAAGGACTCGTCCCGAGTGGTCATGAAGTACAGATGTTTATTTCCTTAAAATCAACAAACATATTCTTGATTTCCAAAGTGGATTACAAATCCGACTTAGAATCAGTGGCCGCCTAGATCAGCCACTCTTCATCGAACTAAATACAAAGCATACACATGTATCACCTAAAAATAAAATGCATATAAACAATCAGCACAAACTACAAAATGTTCAACAAAATGTGACAATGCTTTGACAGGGCTATCAAGGCTACAAGTTCTCGTATATATTAATAGTAGGTTGCTTTTCTATTAAAACAAAGCAGGATCTACTAAAGCGGGCTTCTAGAAAAATGAAAGGAGATAGCCAGCTTCTCTTTCTTACTTCACGGCAATAGTTGGTATACCTCCCGTACAAGCAGCAGGCCAGCAAGAAATGGTTAAATACGCAGGCACTTCCTGTTACCATGACGGAAATTATTGCAGATTCTTATTGACTGCCCAACAGTATTCCTCATACACTGTCGCATAAAGACAACTTCCTGATGTTGACAAGCCTCATACAAGGCGTCCTCACTACGATCCACATGTCGACCCAACAAGACGTGAAAAGAAACCTGACGCTTCATCCTGCTGTTCACGTGTATAAACTCACTCTGTTATGACACTTAAGAAGCTGCCGCAGGAAGCATCAATCAGCATCCGCACGAACAACATCTATGATGTTACTCCTACAGGTGTTTTCAAAAGAGAATCTCGCAAGCTCGCGGCTACCCAAGCCGAACCATTCTGTGGCCAAACGAAGACGCTTCTTGCCCGAGAGCACAGTCCATTACTATGTAAAAAATACAATATAAAATAATTGACTACAAATAGTCAAGGATATGTAGTATCACGTGTCCCATAGCACAAGCAAACTACTTCTAAATATGACACCTAATTACCTCACATAAATGTTTTTAAATATTTTAACGATTGTAAGGTTCTTGTTTCAGATTTGTATGATTCGCCAGTTAGTATTGCTAAGCCGAATATTTGTAATTCACTTCATGCAATACAAAAGAAGACCGATACTCCCAATACAAAGATTTATTCCCATAGCCAAGTACTGAGCACCTATACCTATAATACCTAGACAAATCGCCATTTTTAGAACCGCTAACGATCAATAGGCAATATATCACTCGTGAAGGTATTTTCTAAAGAGCCTCACAAGCTCGACGCTCTCATCCATGAATTATCAGTCACTCTGTGGAAGAAAGAGGAAGTTTCACACCTGAGAGCACAGTCCAAAACAATAATTAATACATGATGACTACTGTTGGATTTTAGAAGACTTGTTGGGTTTTACCTTTTCTTCTTGCATTGTATATGTCACTAGGACCTAACATTGCTATAATCAATCAAATCATTTCTAAATATAGTATTCTGATGGTCCATGTATTAATGCTGCTAATTATTGTTCGTGTCCTATGAGCAGCCTTTCAGCGATTTCTAAATAAACTTGATCTTTCCAAGAAGACATCACTACGGAGAAAATATCGAGAGTTATCATGTGAAATTCGTTCCAGCTCGACAAGACATTTCATCTACCTTTATAACTACCTCTGTTGGAAGGCCACATGACGTTCACGGTGATGGGCAGCAGTAGGGCATCCATCTAGACGAGCATGTAGCGCAAAATGTCGGGCGTTTAGCGCTGTAAGAATACGTTTCGCTTCTGCCCGCTGAGCTGTTATGCAACATGATATATGTGCTCCGTGCTGTCTCGATCGGCCTCGTTATGCCAGTTGTTTTTGCGTAGTAGAAGATATTCTTGGAGCAGGCGTTTCCGAACTAGTGTGCCCAGTAGCGATACCGTTCGCGTCGTAGCAATCTCTTCGATTGGAAAGGGTAGCAGGCACAGTTTCAGTTCGTATTCCATATCTTGCAGGCTAGCGTGCACTCGTTCCTCGTTTGGTCGATTACGACCGCGTGGATTGGCAATCCTACAAAACCAAACTAAGATACCCACAGCAGCAAGATGCTCCAATTTTGCCACGTGTAGCGCTTCGAAACTCCTCTGGGTTCACAATATACGGCGTAGAGCGTCTTTGTTGCCTTCGACTGCGAATGGATTTATTCCTGTTATTTTTCTAATAGGTGTATCCAGAAGAGACGGCGTTTGGAAATGTGTGAAAACTGGAGCATCTGTTAGCATTTAGGGCGGTTTCTACAGTCGTATCTTCCGGACTAAAGCCGTACCGAGAACCCACTTTGATTTTCCTCTGAACTGAAACAAATACTGGCTCCTATGCATTAGTCAGGGCATTTGCAGTAGTTCCCAAAATTGTTGCCAACCATTTCTTGCACAACAGTACAGACCAACTAGCACTCGAATTTGTTACAGAACTTTCCACTGCAGAGAATCTGGTATAATATCATACTAGATGCATCCTCGAGATAGACAGACAAACGATTTGTGTACAACACTATTTTTGTTTGCCAGAATTTCATTGCCAGAGGTATCCATGTTTAGGTTGCCGGAGGTATCCGCGAATGCGAACCCATGTATATTCTGTAGATGCTGAACCATGGCGTCACGGTCCGGACAATTGAAGAAGTTCCAATTGTCGTCAGTCGCAGAGAAATCGATTCAATCTGCTCAGAGACACCCCAGAAAATTTGGTAGCAACTGGAACATTTCGAGGCTTGCAACGTTGCGTTGATTGTGTCAGCTTTCGGCCGACAGCTCATAGTGTCATAGCAGCTGTTTGTCTTTCTCTTTCTTTCTCTCCACTGCTTTCTTTATCTCGCTTCGCCGCTTTTTGTTCCTCTTATTCTCAAACACGTCCAGACCTCCACTGGACAATTTTAACGAGAAAAGTTGTTTTTACTGATCTCGGAGCCAGCTTCCCCTTCCACAGAAGAATTGGACATCCAATTTCCCAAGGGAAGTTACGTAAAACATTGAATTTCGTCTGGGAATCACACCCCTTCGCATAGCTTAGCCAATCAGATTAAGTTTATCTTGCAGCCAAACGTCGTTTTTATCACTCTTATGAAGTCAGAATAAAGTCTGTAGTCCGCCTTTATTAATAACTATTCTGGAAACTATGATTTTATGACACCAATTTCAAATGGCCCAAGATTTCCCAAAATGTATCCCTTGCTTGCCTCAACTTTCTAATTTCCTTCACTTAACACCACATTAACGCATATGCCGGACCGTTATCCTAGCGGGTCCTAATTAAAATCCAATCGATCCTCCAAACAAGGTTAACCATCGCAAGCTAATATTTTTTTCAGCCTAGCCCATACGACAGGATGGGCTGCAACAAAACATCTATAAAAAATTGTACCATTACAATATATATATATATATATATATATATATATATATATATATATATATATATATATATATATATATATATATATATATATATATATCCTAAACTTCATATCAAAAGTTTAAAAGTATAAAGTATTCCAAATGAATTCCAGTTGTGTTCCAAAGATCCTGATATGCCTATAGCCTGGAATAGTACTGATATGCTTACAGTCTTGATGAATCACGAAGATATAATCCAAAATCTCCATGAATGAATTCCAAATAATCCAAAATGATTGATTTTCATTTACAAACTATAGATTATTATTTCAGTGAATAATTTAAGTAAACAAATCATCTCAAGTTAAAGCTGTACACACCAAAAAGACTGATTCAATTTTGGGTTCTAAGATAGGAAGGAGTAATTATAATATAATCCACCTTGATATAAAAACCTAAGACACAATGTGATAACCAGGATGAGGGTCGAAAGTTCATTTCCATAACATTCTAAGCTATAAACAACCGCATATTGATCACCACTACTCTATTATCTTTATGGAAGTTTTCATCAAACTGTAAATAGAATTCGTTTCTCGAAAATTCTAAGGTCAAACCTGTATCCAGAACTCAAACTCCGACATGTTTACCTTACATGATAATATACATGTAGGCTCGACTCCGACCCTCAATTTCGGATAAATTTCAATCACACAATACAAATTAATTATATACACATATAATAATGCACAAAAGCCAACACACTATACAAATTAAATACACATAACACACACACACACACACACACACACACACACACACACACACACACACACATATATATATATATATATATATATATATATATATATATATATATATATATATATATATATATATATATGTATATATATAAATATATATATATATATATATATATATATATATATATATATATATATATATATATATATATATATATATATATATATAATTTCTTTACCCTAAATTCCAATGTTAATGGACAGGTAACAGTACAGAATACCTTTTCCAGATTTTATGATAAAAGTAATTTTTATGTACAATCTGTAATATTAACGGGTTGTCAAATTTACGTTTTTGTAGGGGCTTCCATATAGAAAGTGAATCCGAAAATATAAAATTTGTTTTCCATATGTTTTGAAAAAGTTAATATGTCTGAGTATGGCTGTAATTATTTTGGTACAAGTGGAAGAGTTAACCTATAATGGGCTTCAGGTTGTGTCTTGGGGTGTTGTAAGGCTGATTTTGTTAGACCTAATTTGTGTCATAGGTGTTGGCACGCAGGTATTGGTAGATTTACTTTGTGTAGTAGGGTGTGGGAACGCAGATGTTAGTAGACCTAGGTTGTGTCGCAGGGTGTTGGAACGCAGATGTTAGTAGACCTAGTTTGTGTCGTAGGGTGTTGGAACGCAGATGTTGGTAGACCTACGTTGAATAGGTCATTTATTATGCCATCCGTGAATACGTAATCACTGACCAATTCAAAAATGTTACTAGATCTTCTCTGACAAATGTTTAATGTCTGACCAGATGCTTAATTTCTGGCAAATATATATTTAATCGTATTTCTCGTTCAGGAGCGTCTTGTAAATTAGATGTTTAATTATGCTTCTCTTTCATGATGGTCTTGTAAACTATATGTTTAATTGTGCTTCTCTTACAGATGGTCTTGTTAACTAAATGTTTAATTGTGTTTCTCGTTCAGGATGGTCTTGTTAACTATATGTTTAATCATGCTTCTCTTACAGGATGGTCTTGTTAACTATATGTTTAATTGTGCTTTTCTTACAGGATTGTCTTGTTAACTATATGCTTAATTGTGCTCTCTTACAGGATGGTCTTGTTAACTATATGTTTAATTGTGCTTCTCTTACAGAATGGTCTTGTTAACTATATGTTTAAATGTACTTCTCTTTCAGGATGGTCTTGTTAACTATATGTTTAAATGTACTTCTCTTTCAGGATGGTCTTGTTAACTAAATGTTTAATTGTGATTCTCTTACAGGAGGGTCTCATATAATAGATAATTATTTCTGTTTCTCGTTCAGGAGGGTCTTGTATTTCTGTAAGAGTACATGGCTTATGGTAAACGCTGCTTATTCGTAGTTCGAATCGTCGGAGTCTCTAAAGATCTTTTGCTGCTTCACTGCACGCATTATCAAACCTTCATTAATTACACGTTTAGGAATGGTTTTTGAGTACTGTATTCAAGACACGCATTTCTACTTTTGTTATTTTCCCCCACCCTTATCTGTGCCTTGATCGTTTTTCAGTCTTGGCAATAATAGGATGGTCAGATGTACAAGTGCAGATGGAAACAACTTGATTTACACAATCTGTGTTTGCTTTCGGATGATATGCCAGACTCTTTAAACGCTTAAATATTGAATATCTCAGGAATCAATAATGAATCTACCACCATTATTTGCACAGCCTTATTAAGGAAATAATCCTTTGCATGCATGATTGCATTCAGAAAACTGACGCACTCCAGTTGCAACTATGAAAACTGTATTGCAAGTTGCAGCGGAAGGGACCATTCATGTTTCTATGTGAACAAGGAATTTTGCTTTATGTTTTAATGTGGTAGTGCTGAACCTTCGTTCTCCTTTTTTAAAACATTGTCATTTACGCTATTGCAAAACTGGCCCGTGAGTTCATGTAGAGGTTTTTTAGTTATAATAATAAATCTCAATGTACATTGAGATATTATTTTAATTTCTTTAACCTAATGTACAAAGTTGGTTTTCCACCTGTTAGTTTTGGTAGAATTGTGAATAATGCTAATGTTTAAAATCGTCCATATTATTAAAGGAAACCTTTGTCTAATTTTCATTTGCGTCTTCCAGGAGTATACTGAATACATGGATAACAGTTTCTACAAATCCTCCAATTAGTTTTAATGACATGGCTGATTAATTTCAATCATTAGCGACCGCAGCTGGGCTACAATATCAATGGATGCAGCTGAGTTGTTCATTACATTATAGGCACTCTATTGCCGATACATTGGTCTACGATTCGGTGTTGCAGTAGTTTTTTTTAGGGACTATTGAAACAAAAATTGCAGAGATCAACAATGTTAACCTATATAGTCATTAAGATTATATTTAGTTTTTTTCAAGAATATAACGTCGACTATTATTTTAAGAATATTTAGTGTAGATACGGCCGATATGTTATTGAAATTTGATTCTTTTCACAGATGAAAGCATATAATTTTCTAAAGAATTGTGTACTTAAATAGTGGAAGTAAATGTAATCATTTATTAAATTTAGTTTTCCTGTTTCACACAGTGAAGATTCAAATGATAAGGAAATAAGGAAAAACTGGATTTTAGTGACTTTGGTTCAACCAGTCTTCAGAATTCTAAAATTGTATATTGTACCCAACAGGAAGGGAAGGAGTTAAAACAGCTAATATGTGAATACAAACCCTTTATAACAGATGTTCCAGTTCGAACAAACAAAATCTACCATAATGCTGAAAGTGTGGATACTAAGCCTCTTAAACAGCACCCTTACCATCCTCTCATGCAGGAATGTTTGAAAAAGGAAGTTGAATATTTGTTAGAGAATGACTTTGTTGAATCCATATAACAAGAGTTTGCCGTGTATTATTGTTCCGAGATCAGATAAAACTTTCCGTATCTACCCTGACTACTGAGAATCGAACAGTGTCACCAAAACAGACTAATTTCCAATACCCAGAATTGATAGCTGTATTAACAGAATTGGAAATGCCGAATATTGTCACTAAGTTAAACCTGACAAAATGATTCTGGCAGATTCCACGTATGGATGGCGCAAACGAAATTGTACAACTCCAGATGGGCTCTGCATTTACAATGTGATGACAGTTGTTATAAAAAATGTTCCCTCAACATTCTAGCGCCTAATGAATATGTAGAAAGTAAAAACATTTGTTTGGACTGTTTAGTGTAATAGAAAGTGTTCTTTTTTGGACATTAATATAATTCTGGAAATATTGTGAATTGTCCAAAAGGTGTCACGATTCTTGGCGGACCAGAACATTTCAGGTTCTGAAGTTTTCATTATTTCGGAATTTAATATAAATCTCAGGATTATTTTGGATTCACTTCATAATACTCTTAAGTTCCTGTCACATCTTAATTTATAATATTGGTAATTAAATTGATTTTTTACATAGTTTTTAATAAAACTTGCTGGTTTTCCTTCTTTCTGTTACTTAGCTTATGATTGCAGAGTTGTGACATATCTATCTATCTATATATCTATCTATCCATCTATCCCATCTATTCCATCTATCCATCTATATATCTATATATCTATATCCTTTCTCATCACTGAAAGATAACATGCCTATCAAGTGTGACGCGTTTTGATTTATTCATATTATCTTTGAGAAGACAAGGTTTATTTTTATTCATTTCAGAAGTCTTGTAGATTCAAGTCGCGAGAGGCACCAGATTCATCATTCATATCAGATAATTTGACAGCATCAATCAATGGCAAGGATATTTATGTTTCTGAATCAATCAGAAGTCACAAGATAGTGGTAAGAACTCTCCCAATGAACAAGGCCAAAGTTAAATAATAGCGATGAAAATATATTCATAGACAGCCAGATACAGAAACGTTTATTGTACCCAGTAGTCTTTATAATATGAGGATTAATATCCAATTACTGCGAAAACATGCATAGTTCAAAGAGTCACTAGGATCTCCACTTCTTCAGTATAAAATATTTAAGCTGATCTCAGGTTTATTGCCCCTCTCAACCCTATATGTTTTACTTGTATGTTCTAAACCCTACCAAACAGACGTTCGTATTACTACTGATTAGCAAGACTTTGTGAAGTGTCTGGAATAAGACGTATCGATTTGACGTCAGTCTTGTATGTTGTATGAACATGTCTCCATCTAAATCAAGCTCCTCATGAATTCATTTGTCACTATTCTATTTCACATGACAGCCATTCCTTTTAAACGGATATGCATCCAATATCTGTCGATAGGATCTATTTGAAGGAGCCGTTATAGCTTAACTGGTAAAGCGTTCGACACGTAATTCAGTGGATACCAACCCTGGCCAGCAAGCATCCTTAGGATAGGCACTTAGTTCCCATTTACTCAGCATAGTATGCCTAATAATTATATAACAGTGCCTAATAATGCTATAACAGTGCCTAATAATGCTATAACAGTGCCTAATAATGCTATAACAGTGCCATTAAAACCAAAAACAATAGACCCACATTAGGGACATTGTTCATTAAATTTGTTTGCGTAACGTTGATACTCCAAGCCATGAATTGTCAGGCAATACATTTCATTTACAACTTATGCGAACATAAAAAATTTCAATATCGCCCATTAAAATACAATTTTTACTCCATTCGATGAATAAACTGAAATAACGTGGACATACCATAATGACCATTTTGTTGAATTAACGTGTACACACCATAATGATGATTTTGTTGAATTAACGTGGATATACCATAATGACCATTTTGTTCTATTAATGTGGACACACCATAATGACCATTTTGTTGAATTAACGTGGACACACCATAATGATGATTTTGTTGAATTAACGTGAAGATACCATAATGACCATTTTGTTGAATTAACGTGGACATACCATAATGACCATTTTGTTGAATTAACGTGGACACACTATTATGACCATTTTGTTGAATTAACGTGGACACACCATAATGATGATTTTGTTGAATTAACGTGGACATACCATAATGACCATTTTGTTGAATTATTGTGGAGATACCATAATGACGATTTTGTTGAATTAACGTGGATATACCATAATGACCATTTTGTTCTATTAATGTGGACACACCATAATGACCATTTTGTTGAATTAACGTGGAAACACCATAATGATGATTTTGTTGAATTAACGTGAAGATACCATAATGACCATTTTGTTGAATTAACGTGGACATACCATAATGATGATTTTGTTGAATTAACGTGAAGATACCATAATGACCATTTTGTTGAATTAACGTGGACACACCATAATGATGATTTTGTTGAATTAACGTGAAGATACCATAATGACCATTTTGTTGAATTAACGTGGACATACCATAATGACCATTTTGTTGAATTAACGTGGACACACTATTATGACCATTTTGTTGAATTAACGTGGACACACCATAATGATGATTTTGTTGAATTAACGTGGACATACCATAATGACCATTTTGTTGAATTATTGTGGAGATACCATAATGACCATTTTGTTGAATTAACGTGGACACACCATAATGATGATTTTGTTGAATTAACGTGGACATACCATAATGACCATTTTGTTGAACTAACGTAGACATACCATAATGACCATTTTGTTGAATTAACGTGGACATACCATTATGACCATTTTGTTGAATTAACGTGGACATACCATTATGACCATCTTGTTGAATTAACGTGGACATACCATATAGACCATTTTGTTGAATTAACGTGGACATACCATAATGACCATTTTGTTGAATTAACGTGGACATACCATTATGACAATTTTGTTGAATTAACGTGGACAATCCATAATGACTATTTTGTTGAATTAACGTGGACATACCACAATGACCACTTTGTTATATTAACGTGGACATACCATTATGACCATTTTGTTGAATTAACGTGGACATACCATAATGACCATTTTGTTGAATTAACGTGGACATACCATAATGACCATTTTGTTGAATTAACGTCGACATACCATGATGACCATTTTGTTGAATTAATGTGGACATACCATAATGACCATTTTGTTGAATTAACGTGGACATACCATAATGACCATTTTGTTGAATTAACGTGGACATACCATTATGACAATTTTGTTGAATTAACGTGGACATACCATAATGACCAATTTGTTGAATTAACGTGGACATACCATAATGACCATTTTGTCGAATTAACGTGGACATACCATAATGACCATTTTGTTAAATTAACGTGGACATACCATTATGATCATTTTGTTGAATTAACGTGGACACACCATAATGATGATTTTGTTGAATGAACTCGGACATAACATGAGTCTGAGAGCGGTCTCTGAGTCTCCCCATGTGCGCCTCTAGATATACAAACACAGAGAAGCCTATTACTGGAAGCAAGTACTGTTATTATTGCGAGTTGGCTGGTCAAATAAGAATCAGGGTAGGTGCATTATCCAATCTCATGTTCTTTTTTCTTCTGGATTTCTTTCTAGATTTCACCTGGAAAGTCTTTTGGCAACCGTTCGCCTCCTTTCGACCATCGTTTTTCCATAAAATGCTCTTTGATCTTTTAAAGAAACGCGGCCGGCTACAGCAGTATTAGCAGCTCATTTAATGACATGAAAATACTGTCTTCAATGTTTCTGTCCTGCGATGCTACCTTTCTCTCATATCACTGAATCCATTGCTTAGCGAACATTGTCAGCTATGGGCTGAATCTCTTTTTGCTATGCTGCCTGATTATTTATTACCTCTAGGAAATAACTGACAGTATTCGATATGTTCTATAATCTGGCTGAGTCGACTCGTTGTCGTTTTTGGATTACTTTTGCAGCAACAGAGTCATACAGGTTTTCTATTTCCGAAATAATTTAATGCGCTATTTCTGCTTATCTTTTTGGCATTTTATATACTTTTCTACGTTTAAAAGAACCTTATTCCGTCTTAGAAGAGGAGGTTGCGAGGAGGTACCAGATGACCATATCTGTGCGCGGAGTCGTCGGAATGTTTCATTTCCGTCACCATGGCCTCGAACTCCTCCTTGGTAATTGTCAGTGGCCACCGAGTACATCTTGGCATTTGTGCTGAGGCGTCTTATTTGGGCGATCGCGAGAACATCCAAATGACGGATATTCGTTTATGCAGCCGTAAGGAAATTCGTATTGATATTTCCACGACAACAAAATCGACTGGCGTACCTATGATAGTACCCTCAGTTGCAATTCCAGCAACACCAAGGTCAACGGTAGTCGTATCGGCGATTCCACAAATAGAATCTATGACAACGCACGAGAGTTTGTATTTTGCGAAAACAATGGTCTTTTTAATTATTTCATCTCAAAACTGTAATTTCACTTTGCTTACTTTTTTGCATCGGTAGTTTTGAGGGCCCATGACGGTTCTTCTATTAATAATGTCACCTCCAAGTGCAATTACTTTACAGGCAGACCTTGCCCAGACGCATCGCGGCCAGATACAACACACATGCACTTCTAATCAAGTAATTTTCATTACTGATACAACTGCCGTGCAATCGGAGAAAATCTTTTCCTGGGAAATATTTATGTCTCCGGTAACTGCTTGCATGCCTTTATGTTTATCCAGAAGTACAATGATTATGTCCTGCTTGGTGTTGTTAACGATCGTTCTCGTTGTTTCAATGAAATGTTACAATGACAAGCGCGTCTTTGGTAAACACTTGACTGTGGTTTTCTTGGCCACTGCAGTTAACGTTAGTGGTGCAGTGCAATGTACCGCTGGATTTGTCAGTGAATTCCACTTCTTCATTGTTAAGGAAATCCCTTGATATTTATTACTAGATGTAATAATCATCGACCGAGCATTTCAATGTGCTTCATGTGGTTGTCTTTGCTCCATTAATCGAATACTAAGAGGTCCATAATGTGTGGTGGATGCGATGATTCTAAGATGGTTTCTAGTCAGTATTGGTACAGCAGGGTGATTCCAACTATCAATTTCTATCTGGTCAGCAACGAAATTATATTTGAAGGATTAATACAGATATTTGTCGACAAGCGGCACAAAGTCAGCATCGATGTTGACACGCTTTCTGAGCTGGATCAAGGCATCGTCTTCTGGCTTGATCAGTCATCGCTTGGAACAGATTTTGCCTGCGCCATATCCTCCATGTATTCAAAGGTAGTATTCTTCAAATACAAATACCTAAAAAAACAATAAAAACAAAACAAAAAGAAAAACGGTTCATTGAGCTTCATCCCAAGTATTTGTCGTATGTATCTGTGTTCTTTGAAGTGTGACTTTGAAAGAACCTGCAACCGAAAACGATGTTGATGACTTGCCACTGAGATCTAATCGGAAGAATCCACAGCTTTTAATGCTTTAGTTTCAGTATCAGGATAGTCCAATGATTGCCTTTGTTCTCCTAATCGAATACTGAGAGGTCACATGTGATAGTGGGCACGTACATGATAAAGAAACGCAATCTGGTTCTATCAGTAACATGCCTAAACTAGCCTTGGAGATGAAATCCATGGATATTTACATGTCTTACACCAAATAATCAAGAGGTTCTACTCCTCCTCCTGTTTGAAATTACCAAAATGTACCTCAAAAAACTTAACAGGTTTTACTAAAAATATGGTGTTAGGAGCCACAATGTCGATATTTGGTAAGCTTTTGCTGATTTTCATATTGAAGTATTATTCCGTTGCAGCATCAGTATTGTCTATGGGCTCATGCATCCTTTGCATTAAGTTTCCGTTCATGATAAGAAAACAGCTTATTTCATTCGCAAGTGCTTCTCACTTTCGATTTCCTATTTGCATTGACGTGGTATTTGATAAATGGAACGGACGCTCAAGAGTCTTTGATTCCCAGTTTGGCTTTACTTTCTGGCAGGTTTATCGTGATTGCTCACAGAATCTTCGAAATATTAAAATTTTCTTCCTTTTTTTCGTGAAACTTCACACGTTTACTAAGGTCAACTCCGACTACAAATAGATCAGTTACGATTTGGCGGCAAACCAACACGAATTTTTATCGGCACTTCGTCGAGTCGCTGCTCTCGAGCATCAGCAAATTTGAACGTGAATTTTGCATAAGTTAAGCGTGTGCGAGGTCCCTGAACAAACGATTGCATGCAGGAAAACCAACAGTAAGATGTTTACGTACTGGGCCATCCAACTGCTTTTGAAAACTCAGCGTTGAATGAAACATCGCTTGAGCAGTTTTGCTGCAAGCATCAGCGCCCCAACTTGCGGTGCATAGCAAATAATTCAAAATTAGTCAATGTATGTCCTTCCGTGGTCGTTGACGGCGAGGTCACAATTGAAAACTTTGGCCTCTGGGCATTTTTATCAGACGAATTAACGAAGACCTTTTCCGTTTTACATGCCACCTCCTGCAGCTTTCTTTAAATCCATCCCGGATGTGGTTCCGACAGCACCTAAAGCTGTTGATTTATCAACAACATCAGTTGCAACCGCAAACAGCGCAGTAATGGGCACGAGAAATAAATATATTTAGCTATCATATTTCATCACGGCGACGCAGGACGCTGATTAATTAAAATGTAACCCCACGGTGCTGACATTTAGCCGCGTCAGGCTGTTGTGCCTGCGTTGGTGTCAATGTCAATAGGATTGTTCCATATAACATATGAACTCTGGGTTGTTCTGTCATCCCAGCTGAGATCTTTTCGAACTGCCTTTTGATCAATGTGAAAAGTTTGGGCAGATGTAATATTTTATTTAAAATGTAACAGGTTCATGTATGAGTTTGAGGCAACTACTACGATATCGCTACATGTTTGTCATTGACCCTCATTTGACTACTTGAACCCTGCAACAAGATAGTCGTATTGAAGGATATCAAAGCAATACCTGTATTGTTTGCGTCCTCACCTACACGTGCTTTGAAGTACATATCCTCCACAGACCAGGTATATATGCTTTAGGGATAAAGTAGTAAAGTCTTTCTGGCAAATCTGCAAGCCTGTGTCAACGTTTTGGTCTCGCCCATGTATTTCAACAGTCGATGTTACACACGCGCGACATTATTATTTTAAATACAAGGAAAATACATTTTGGATGTGTTCCTGGTGACCGTTTAACTTGACAGGGAAATCAGTCACTGCAAGTTTTGAAAATATCATCGAACTTACCAGATAAGTGTTAATATCGCCCATTATAGGAAAAGACACTAACACTTGCTGAAGTGCGCTAACACCATGTTGGGTACTTAATTGCCACGAGAATCCTACTCGGACATGGCTTTGGTGTGAGTGTGTGGTTATCGTGAGGAATGAAATTGTAGACGTTCCATCAGATTCTGTGAATGAATGTAAACCTTGTATATTGGTTACTGATGGCCTCAATGTTGCATAGAACGCGTAAGTTTTGGATAACAAAGTTTTACCGTAGGGGATATCGTCACCACGTGAATTTTGCATCATTGGCGTGTCCCTTCGTGTTTAATGTGACAGTGTATTTGGCCCCAAAAATAACCTTACGAACGTCTCTGCATGACCCTATTCGCGTGAGAGAGAAATCGTGCATGAAAATTCCCCTCCCGCATTAATCTGCCAAATCCAAGGTTGTAATTGGGAGTATAAAACAATATGTTTGTAAAATGGCAGTGACGGGGCGAAGGGCGAGGAGAGGGCTGTCCTGTTATAAACTCTATATGATATGCATAGTTGTTTGAATCTTTGCAATGCATCATAGACGGACAGTCGGACCTCACGTAATAATCGCTGTTACGTACGAGTCATATAATTGTTGCAGCAATGTCAACTGTAAGGAAGCAGCTTCGATTTCCTTTCTCTCGATGAGACAAAGTGCGCTGTGGAGCAATGCCATGATAAAGTTGTTGACAAATTCGAGTTTATTGTCGTTGCCATATGCAGAGTTGTTGTTGCTGAGTGAAATCTTTCGAAAAGAGTCTGTAAAATTCTTTGCAAGCAAAATAGCGAAATGTGTGCTGAACCTGAAACTTGATTGCCCTTCTGTGTTTGGAATCCTGACCTATTACGCTCAGTATTTGTTATATTGAACACCTTTATCTTTTACAGGTGCATTCACATCCGACGTGAGATTTGATAATCTTTGAACTGAGGCATCATTGATATATCTTTGGTTTTGTCTAATATGTTTCTCGAGACAACTGCAATCCATTCCTTATCACCACATTTGTATGCATCGAATCGGCATTAGCTTGTACTTACTCAGCCAGACTTCGCCTGAAGCTTCTTGCATGAAAACCAATCTGCCCTTTGGTTGTCGAGCCACAAATCGCCGTAGTCGATCTCGAATCGATTGGATAGCAAGCAAACCCAGCTTTTTCGACCAATCCAAAGCAGTGAGCTTTTAACATAAAGAACAACTCGAATTAAAACTTGTTTTGAGATTAGGTAGCATGTTTGGCACCCTCGCGAGAACCGGTGGAGCTCCTGTGAACAATCCCCGGATGATATAATCAAGTCATTTCCATAATATGATGAGTATCGAGATTTTTCGCGTTTATAATACGCACTGGACTTACACTTATATGTGCGAGTGTCATTGTTTTAAATAGAAGGTCAATCTCTATTGTACCGATGTATCATCAGAATCTCACAGCGGAGGTACAACACGTGCCGGTTGTGGTCAACAGTGGTGAAACCAAGGTTCCTCAACCGCTGATAGCTGAATGAAGGATTCTGATGATGATATTTCAAATAGTATCGGCGGTTCGAAATTTATTTAATTAATATTTTCGGGATGATCTAGAACGGTTCTTATCGATGATTGTACGAGGTCAGTCGCGTATTGTGAAGATTTCAGAGACACGAATAGTCACCCATGTGATCCTCCATCAAATCTCATCATTCATTGATTCAATCTCGAGCCCGTCCTTGGGAGGTCCAATAACACTCCAGATCCCGCTATCATCTAAAGAGAACACTAGGGACTGAAGCCACAATATGTCTCAATTGTATATCAGGCCAACTGCAATAAACGCGCAGCAAAGTTAATGCGATGTCGATTGTGCAGTAATGCCTGTCAGTAATTGGCATCGACGGTGACACTCGGGGCTATGTTTTCAGCGACACGCTGGATCGCGTCATTGATTTCTTGAGAACGGAAGCGCCTCAAAAATCGTGATTTGTGTTATCTACATCATGGACGTCTTCACTGAGTTCATGCATCAAGCGCGGAAAGTCTCCACGTTCATGATGTTGTTGGTGAACAACCTCTAACCTAATCCTTGCGGATTTATTGATGTCGTATGTTGCGTTGATGGTCGCGTTGACTTCTCGAGTATATTAACCGTCTCACAAGTTTGTGGATCTGTTTCAGATCTGCGGTCATGCATTCGAACCCTGCGTTCAGGCTACGAGTTACCGACATGATCTCGCACACCAAATATCAAATTATCTTAATCCATGACTTATATGCGATTAATCCTACTCACTGAGAACGAATTGCCAGAGGGATCATCAATAGAAGTATGTAAGCTAAGATTGTACTTGGAGTAATAAACATGGCCTCTGAGAGGATCATGTCCGCTATTTACGAAAGAACACGCGATTATTTGAAGGGAGAAGTAACACAGTGAGTTAAAAGTTGATATACACATTGTCAGTGCCTGGCTGGCCAAACAAGCATTATGTCAGATTTACCTACCCACGTGATGGATAATTTCCTATGGATGGTTTAAAGATGACGCTCGAAGATGTTCACGGGGTTGACATCTTGTTTCTCCCACATCTATCAGGCATGCGTACGCGGACGTGGTCGTTTGCACAAGCAAATATGCTTTTGCCGTCGTAGATGCTGATAGCAGATACAAGAATATCCTATCCGGTGACGTCCAAAGATTCAGTATTTGTTGCAGACGCATTCAAACGTATTTATGCACATAGTGAGCTATCATGACTGTGACTTATGAAGCTGGATCCAACTAAGGAATTTCTAGTAATCGTTTTTTGTGAAAAACCAATGCATATTCGCAGTGGACAGGTCAGTGGACATGGCGTCCAGGCCATCGTAGAAAGATACTGTCGTACATTTACCTAATAACTATTTTGGCATATGTACGAACCGGAACTGTTCATTCATGATCGGTCACATCCGTGGATGATTAGAATTTTTACCGGACACGAATTTCTTTACCGTCGCAGCCACCCGATTTATAATTTATCGAGTAAAATCTGGTTGTATATATTTATGCCCCGGGTTAGGTGGAACTAGGACAATATCGTGCTACTGACCATTATGATCTTTTGATGCATTTACGATCGTGGCCCGGGTTGATATTCAAGGGTAAGAAACGCGTTATCATTTTTGGCGTCACCTGAGTCAATTTGATCAGCTGTGCGGGATGAATTACAGGTCATTCCTCGAATGCAGCACTACCTCAAAAATAAATTGTTTGCCGATCGTTTGGTGTCCGTACGCATCAGTTATGATAGCATCAGGAAAATCCACTGTATGATGTCCGATATAGACAAACTCACATCCATGCAATGTTTTCACGATCGGATAAGATTTTCTGCATGTGTGAATTCACGCCACTCGTATAGAAATCTGAAACTCATTTTTTCTTTCTTCGTGTTTTAGAGCTTCTACTTCCAACAGGGGCAACCATGATCAATTTAGGTTGCCCTCTCACGTATTCTTCAATTTGCTTTCCCGCACATTCACCTTTGAACTTCCGCACGACTTTCTTGTTGACGTTGCAGCGTATGTTCTTTCGTGTGTTCGCTGGTGTCAAATTCGGACGCAAGGGATGCTTCAACCATGTTCAAATAGACATCTTTGGTTGTAAGATGCACAAGCAATGAGTCTAAGCATCCGAAAAATATCGCAAAAACTGAGGTTTTATTTTGTACTAATACAATTCGAATATGAGAAGTTTAGATAAGTCATGTACTGACGCGTCAACTTCAATTAGCCTCATCAATTTCAACATTGTTTTATTTCTTCCTGTGAACGACAACCAGTTTTTTTTCTTCTGGAACTCGAAGCAGGAACCGCAATCACCATCGAGAGACAATGACGCGTCAGAATAACCAATCGCTGTAGTGAAATAATTCGCTTGAATTGAGACAGTGTGGATTTGCACATTAAAACAAGTCGAATATATTCTGAGATACCGCTTCAATTTTTTCGAACTTTTGATTATTTCATTCACGAAGAAGAGGATGACGGTTACATGCGGTATGGAGGAACTAAAACTGTATGAATTGCTTGAGATACCAGTACATAAAGATAAGAAAGACTTTTGAGTGAAGAGGTATAATCTACTACAGAAAAATTAATACCGTATAGAAACAGTTGAAAGAATTGCGTTTCACGCAAAGAACTCTAAATCAGCGTCGGATTTTATTTTCTTTGAATAGTTGTCACTTCAGGACAAATGCGACTTGACAACGCAAACATCTCAGCGCTGGTTTTGTGAATTGGAAATGATAAAAATAATTACACATCGAAGAAGACGAGAAAAGAATCACTTAACTAACGCTGAAACAGATATAAATATAAATATTTTATGCAGATATTGGAATCTTGCTGAAAGTATACAACGATATGAGTAGTCGACATTGTACAGAATTAAGGGTTGTTAAGAACTCCAGCCCACACCACCAACACCTGCAAACCCACTAGCTATTGTTTTGAAAAAATAACTTTTAATCATCGAGAACACAATTCCAGATATAGAAGAAGAGAAAAACGTTGATGAATTAAATATCAATATCTCACAGTAATCCCAAAGATCATCATCAGGGATTATACACTATACTTTAACTGTGTTGAATCTTTAAACATATGGAGTAAAGTGTGATATGTACTTTTGACAGAATAAAAACTAAACTCGATAATTTGGAATGCTACTATCTAATTTCGAAGCTCTTCTTGGCACATTAATTGAAAACATGAAATATGCCCTTCAGTTGGGTGACTGGGAGTTTCGATTGGGCGAGTGTGGATTCAACTAGTTTGAAGTTAGGAATAATTACGAACAATATTTCACGCACAAAAAGATATTTTAGCAATTTCAAAATTTCATATTTACCCTTAATCCAAGAACGTAAACATTGGCTGAAATTTCAGTATCTCTGGCCAGACGTTAACACAAAGAATAAAAATAAATTAATTCAATCAATACCAATATTAGCATGTACCAGTTTGAAACATACCGTTTGATATAAATATAAAATGGAATTCTAATGTCACAAACACATTACCGGATAAAAATGGATTGACCTATACAAAAAAAATGATGATGTATTTGACGGAAGAAGACTAATTAGGCGACCAGTCGTTTAAATATATTTTGAGGTTAGAAATAATTACAAACCATATAATAGTTTCATGCATGTCCATTTATATGCTTGTTTAATGTAATTGTTTGTCTGCTAATTTGTTTCTTTTTATTTCATTACATGTTATTGGAATGTAACATTGTTTGTTGGACTTGACGTTGTCCAGAATTTTGTATTTATCTGATTTATGTAAACAACTAATAATAGCTTCGTTATTCTTTATGTGTATGAACTTATTAACCGAATTATTATTCAGGTAAACAAGAAGTGGTAAATAGGTTGATCATGGTCAGAATTTTGGGGATTCCTAAGTGAGTTTTGTAGGTTATTGTGTTGTAAATAAACAAGGCTCTTTAGATCATTCTAGAAGGTTATTTTCCATTAGGTAATGGTTGTTTTTAGACAATGCTAATGTGACCTGAGGTCAACCAGAGAAGTATATTATCTTGTGACTGTGAGGACTTTGTCAGTCATGCTTTAACATATAGCACTTTAAGTTGTATTATGTTCTGACCAGTTTGGGCTGAATTTTATTTTCTTCAAATTAATGATTTTAAGTGATTATTTTCTCTGGAAATATAAAAGTGCTCTGAAAAAATTCTTGGATTAAGACATTCATTGGAATTGATACTGAAATCAAACCTGGAATAATATTTCTGTGATTCAACAAGAGACTGTTGACACATCAGCACTTCGCTGACCATAACAGACACGTCATCGCCTTCAATTTTGAATCTCTTCTGGACTTGAACGAACTGAGTTTCTTCAGGACGTTTTATTACTAGACTTGTGTCTATAATTCTTGGCTTATTTTTGGATTTAATTCGCAATACCGTAAGTTCTTTTTTCTCATTTTTCACTTCGAATTCTGGGAAAAAATTATTAAATTTTTTAAAGCTTATTGTTTTCACTCTTTCTGTTACTTTTTTTTAAGAGCTTAGAGTTGCAACACCATAAAAACCTGACCTTCACTCCAGACCGGCCATCACCTCAAGCACGTTATAAGAAATGCTTCCTTTATTCAGGCCCATTCAGCACATACGCATGTCGTCTAATCTGGCTATCCTTGAAAAAGAGACTAAGAAAGCTCAGGGGGGCACTTTCGAAGAAAATATAAATAAAAGGCTACAAACTGTGTAGGCTGTTAATAAAGCTAGACTCCTCAGTGGAGGAGCCCTCCTGAAATATAACATCATTATGAAAATCAACAAACGCGTGCCCTTTGTAGTTACTTTTCATAATAACGATATATCATTTGGAGGCATTGGCACCAGATCTAATATTCTGAATGTCTGAAGGGAATGTTTTAAAGAAATTACTATTGCTATGTACTATCAAGCTAACACTCTGACGGACCAACCGGTACTTGTCAAGGAACCCTCAAACAAGACGACACTTTCAGGAACATACGGCTGTTCTAGCATCGGAAAATCTAACTTTAGACGATCACATAATGTTAAACATATTTGAAATCGTTTCGACGAGATGCTGAGCTTTGAAATAATATCCTCAAGTAATTCTCACGATATAGATATTTAACTGATGATTTGTTTCTGATTTTTTTTTTATAAAATCAAGTACCATTGTTATCTGCGATTTATTGATCTTGTTTGTTAAAGATTTTCTCGACGAATTGACAACATTCCAGACCTCAGCAAGATAAATGATTTCTACCAAAGCAACTTCCCAATTAGCATCGTCATCTGATTGAATATTATGAAGTATTTAGCCGCCAAACAACACAAGTTGTAGTTATAAGACAAATCCATAGAAATGTCACACGGTAAGGTTAAATAAAATTGGTTATTCATAGTTCAATGGTTATGGTTTCCCGATGTCAAAGGATAATTTTCCTAGGAGGGTTTAACATCTGCTTACTGTCGTTTGAAGAGTTATTATTTTTACTGGTGTTCCCGGCGAATCTGCCGTTGTTGTTGTAACTGTCTTGGTTTCGAACAGCGTTTTGTAGTCGGCGAACTTCACAATCTGAGTCAAATAATGTCTTGATCGCACGTGGAATTCGGACCATTCTCTCAACGATAATTCCCGTTCCAAGAGCTCTAAATTGATTGGCTCGATATATTCAGCAATGGAAAGAAAATTGTCAACGATCAACTATGACCATATTTCGATCAGAATCGTTCCGGCAAACTAAACCTTCTCAGCTCAGGTAAAATCAGTCCTCTCAGCTCCTTACTCAGTGGTACCATCTTTCGCTCAACTCATTAAAGGCACTTTTTTCAGGTGCGTTTGTTGCAATGAACACAATACTAAACAAAAAACGTTTTGGTGCCGAGGATTTTCATCAAGACCGCCATCAACGGTGAACATAAGTATCGGTTAAACAAACGATTTGTATTGTTGCTGGTAATGGTGCTGATTTCCTTGACATTCAGCAACGTTTCGAAGCCAATCTCATGACTGAATGTTGTGGAAGACGTGTGCTTTCCTGATCTGATTGCAATATACATTGGACCCAAAAAATCAACAGATCTTGCAAAAAATGTTTCAATTGATGCTCGTTTGGACCGAGATCAAACGTATATTCAGGTTTCCATACGAGTTTTACAATGATTCTCAAATCAACAAAGGTCTGATTTACAAATAAGGAATCATATAGCACAAAAATTATGTTCGTAGTTTGATGGACTCCGTAAACCTCCAACCTATCATCTGGATTATCTCCAATTGGTTCTGATACCACCCCGTGCACGTAATGAGATAAAACTAACGCGACTGAAAAACAAAACATGAATCCAATTAATCTAAATGTGTATATAGCACATCCGATGGCGCAGTTACGTAATCGTTGCCAAGTTTTGCAAAATCTGAACATTGCGGCAGAACAGGCTTTCTCGAATAATGTAATTCTCACTTGCTCGCGTTCATGTTTGACCGGCGTTCGATCATACCTTAAATATTGCACCGGAATTCAGTCGCGAGTAGTCGTTTATGAAAATCATATTATCGCACGCGCCGGCAAAGACTTGTCAACAAAGGGTGGGACAAATGATGTCGTCGACACTGTTGAGGAAAAAGTTAACGATATCACTTATGCTGTTGAGAAAAAGAGCAATGTGGTCAATGCCTTCGACGCTGTTGAGGACGAAGACATGGCAGTCAATGAAATACTATCTACAGTCTAAGCAATCGTCGTTTCTGGCCGTCGTATAGTAAAATTTTTGTTTCAAAATGATGATCCTGTTATCTTGAACCGTTCAGACACTGAAGCAATCAATGATTAATTCGACGAAAGGTTTGCACCGATGCAGAGGGAAAAGTTGAGTTATCCAACCTTACAATTCTTGTATGCCTTTGGTGAGTCCATCAGTGGCCATTAACGCATGTTTGATCACATTTAAATAGTCCAACGAAACATCTACGGTTTCGTTCCTCACAATGACCACAGACTGGTCGAACGTAGAAACCGATGAGAATTTTCATAGCAAATAAATGCCCAATACGGTTTCAGCGTCACGTTTTCGTGACATTTCAGATAGCAGACATTGTAAACACCGAACTCGACAGTTCGATGAATTTTGCAAACTTTCAGTGCTCGAGGTCTTTCTGAAGTTAAACGCCCGTCAAGAACCCACCCAATTCATTTTGCTCGATATTAAAAATGTCCTCTTGTTCGTGGGTATGTTGCTGAAAAGCATGGGCCGAGACCTAAATTTTTACACAGGGCTTGCAGATTTCCCAGAAAGACGTTCGTAAGTTGTACCCAAGTCAGTACTTTTCTCTCCAGCACTAAGACCTTGTTAAGCTGTCCGAGGTGGACGTGTACTTTATAGCACCTGCAGAAGGAGCCGTGGATGACCCAGACTATAGATATATCGCCATGATACTCTTTTATAAGACTCTCATGTTGCAGGTCTCAAGTGGTTATTTATGGGCCAATGGAAAACGCACGGTAGAATTTTCTATTAGAACAGCTTGTAAAGTATTTACAAACTTACAATTGGAGCTTTTATACTTTTAAATAACAATGTAATATCACGACATTAAGGTTGGTCTTACCAAAATCGAATAAGTGCGTAAATAAAGAGACCAATAAAAAAACAGTGTGGGGTTACACTGAAATTTACTCCAACAAACCTGACCAGACATATTCCTGTGTGGCTAACCCAAACACAACTTGATGAACTCACGACGGTCAACTAACAGAGCACCTTCGTAACAGTAAAGTTATCGAAATCGAAGGTGGCGCAAACGCAAAAGAACGCTGAAATATTTTCATTACTTTTGACGATTATAGCCCCATTTCGGCTACGGGACCATGGGAATCGCATCTGGGATGGCCCTGAAAAAGGCGCATTCTCAAAGTATAACGTCCATTAAATAAGTAAACGGTATGTTACTTACAGGACGGAATAGGAACCAGGGTCTCACCCTATGACCCGCATTTGTCCAGTTTCGATTTGCTCGCGATGACAAAATCCATTCAGCATTTCCTAAAGCTCTTCATGGGGAATGATCTTGCGTCGAGCCAAACCAGCATTGTGAACTTGGATATCTCAACAGAACATGGAACGGATAGGGTAGCATGCACGGTGACACCACAAAATCTTTCGTTTTTTCTTTAATCGACTTCCGTCGCCACGTGAAGATGTTTATTATTTACACCGGGGCTTTGACACTAAACATTTCCGGGGCAATGGCACCCTACCAATGCTTTATTCAGCTCTCCCGTTCCAAAACCGAACTGATGGTTCAATGTGTGGGTATGTAATTGAAATACTGCGAAAACACTAGCGTTCGCATCCTTCACTCGCACCTGTCGACGCTGCAGTGTCACTTAGAAGCTACGCTTAATAGAATGCTAATGCCTGTTGACATTTACGAACGCGCAAGAGCAACGACCAGATTAAAGCCAAGTTTTGTATTTCTTTGAGCAGCCGGGTCGTTTTAGCCTCGATCCAAATGAGTTTGTGATTTTTCCAGACAAGATCCAAAAACTGAATGAGACTCTATCATGTTGGGTGTGATTATCAAAGACTACATAGACAGCAGTAGGGAGAGTGAACATACCACTTTTATGAAGGGTCTAAAATTGAACCCTTTTAAAAAAAGACGATTAAATAACGTAGAAAACGCAAACATTATGCCTTCTAATCACCAGTCGAGGCTTCGCTAATTGAGTTAGTTCATTTTATTATTTCCTTTTTTTCCCGAACTGAAAATATAAAATACGCAAATGTATCACGAAATTGGATTAACTCGGTGGTCGCAACCTCCCTGCTGCTGTATATATGTGAGTAATTAAATCAATCTCTCAGCCAAAGATTTTATCGAGACTTATACGATATCGTGATCGATGATCATGTACATTTATCATCATGAATACTTGTGAAGTAGATTGCGCTTTTGAAAAGAAATTTTTAAGCTTAATCATGTCCATGTCCCCACTACACCAAGTCTGTTGAATATTTTGGAGTATGTGTATCGACTCCATTAAACACAAATAATATATTAGTTATCTCTAATCACTTTAGGTATTTGTGTATATGGCTGAGTAAGATAAATCACATCCGTGTTTTTGTGCCTGCCTCGAAAAATATCCCAGCTGGATTTTATTGTTTGTCCAGCATCACATAATCGTATACAACTAAATTATTAATAAATCAATCAAGGTCGTCTACGGATGGTGCTTCATCAATATCATTATAAAATCAATAATGTCATCGCCATCTTCGTCCAAATAAATTTCATTTTCATTAAAATTTTTAAGTACATCGTAGTATCGCTGATCATCAACTGACGGAGCTACTAAATACAACTTATCCCATTTGAACCATCTCATTATCAAATTAAGTAATAATTGCGTCCTACCACTTCCAGATTAACCTATTATTATCATTCTGATAGAATTTGGTAGCGCTGGATGATGTTCCACTGGCTCTTGCTTTCTTGTCGCTGAGATATCAATGACATTCATGTTGTAGAAATATAATAAACAATATGGATCTATATTGTGTTCAATGTAGAGCGTTTACATACACGCGTGGACTAGCAACAATAATAACAACAAATAAAAAGGGTGCACTTACAGGTAATTGTGTAAAAAAGAATGTACATTTATTTCTACCAGTAATTTTACTGGCGGTGGTGATATTGCTACTTCATTTGGAAATGTACACAGAACTCCAATGGCAAAATATCCTGGAGAGAAACACCTTCCCGGATATAATTATTGCGTTCCTGGTACCCGACTTGATATCCGACTTGATGAACAAGATCAGCCAAGACCTGGCGAGTATCCAATAAACGCTATTGATAAAGCATGTCATATTTCTCTTATAAAAGTAAAGATTTACAACAAAGACATATTGCAGATGTGAAGTTGATTCATGCATTAAATTCCATAAAAATAAGTCTTTAAAAGAATCATTATCTAATTGGTTGATAAATTCTGCGATGAAAGGTAAAGTATTGTTCGGAGCCTGTAATTAATTAACTGATTATTTAAATAATGGAATCGATTTATTTTAGCCCAAGAGGATATTGGAAAGGTAGAACAGCAATTAATAAACTCGCTGATGCAGAAAATGTTACACGTTCTGTTGCTGCAGCGTGGTTAGCACGACAGGCCATTTGGCAAATTTATCTACCACCACCGAAACGAATTCAGTACGCACATTTTGATGTCAGCTACCCCAATGAAGTTCATCAAGCAGATATTTTGTTTTAAACTAACGATACTGTCAAAATTGGTAGACGTCAATCAACGTACAAATATGCATTAACTGTCATTGACGTTGCAAGTAGGTATACAGAAGCAAAACCATTATCAACTAAAACAGCAACTGAAATTTCTTCTGCTTTTGATCGAATTTACCAACGTGGTGGTCTACGATGGCCACAGTTTCTACAGGTTGATCCTTGCAAGGAATTTATTGGTGTAGTATCGTCATTGATGAAGAAACATAATGTCAAAATCAGACGAGGGCATACCGCAATTAATCGTGATCAGGCAATTGGTGAACGATTTAATCGAACACTTGCTGAGCGGTTATTTGGATATCAATATGCAAAGGAAATAATTCAGAAAGATATAAGATCTCTGATTGGTTTTCAAGATTACCAAGTGTAATAGCTGCGTTGAATAATGAAATTACTCGAACAATTGCCATGAAACCTATTAATGCAATTAAAAAAAAAAACATATACCGATACAACGACATGAATTTTCAAAACAACCAGTATTGGGTAATGTTACTGTAATATATTAATATGAACCTGGCGAACTTGAAGGTGGTAAAAAAAAGAGCGACTGATCCTATGTGGAGTATTGCGGCACATACAATTTCGAGCATGGTAAGATCCACGGGGAGACTTGCAATATACAGATTAGATTCAATTACTCCTCAACGTGGATTTGTACGTGAACAATTACAAGTAATTCCTGAAGATACAAAATTACCGCGGCATTCACCTTTGTAAGCTAGTGCTAGGGTGTCAGCACACTTACGTCGATTACATTCAAGACAGTCCAGCATTACATTTTCGCGTGTGTGACCCAGACTTCCTATCTACGGTAAATTGTCTTCGATTATTATTCGAATACTGCCATTTCCGTGTTACAGCTCCTACAATGGTTATTCTGTTGTTGTTTTAACGTCATGATCAGTTTAACATCGAGATCAAAATTGCGCTAATTTTTTTGATCACAATGCTTATAACTAATTTTTTTCTTGTTATATCATCAACAGCAACTTCATTGTTGTCTTTGAGATTCCCTGTAACATTTATGATAACCCTACGTAGCCGAGAAATTCTCCTAACACTAGAAACTGCAAGATAAACTAAATTTGACCATTCGATACGGTCATCAATAATCCAAATATTAGTATCCGCAATAGTTAATCCTTGCGATGAATGAATCATTATATCATACCCTAGCTTCCTTTGAGATTTGTCTCTGACTCCGTCAGGCGTTAACGCGCTTTCAACAGCACTTACAGGAATTAAAACAATATCATTTATCATTTAGTACAAGATTTTATTTCCTCGATTCACCTGGAATTTCAACTTCAAATTTTGCCGTCGCGTATCTGCTGGGCGATAACACAATGGTAAAGGTAGATTTGAAAACTTGTCTTTATGCAACATAAATAATTGTTGTTGAAGTGTATCACGAACAACCTTTCTACTTGCAACTATCATATCATCTGGTCTCCATCAATTCCAAAAGTTGTTAATCTGAGCTTCTAAAATTATTTTACACATTATTTTATATTGAATTTTATTTGGTTGTAGTCTGATTAATTTCTTAAACTCTCTTTATTCTGGATCATGTGCTCTATGATCATCAGTGATTACTTCATAATAATCAACAAAACACCTTAACCATTTATGGGGAGACAATCCAAGAAAAGGTGGTAGTTGACCATGATCGCCACACCTTATTACTTCAATATTCTTTAACAACAGCCAATCAAGAAATATTGTTTGTGTTTCTAGTTACACTGTGCATATTTCATCCCACATAATAATCCTTGGAAAATATTTTTCACCCATTCTTTCAGGAGTCCATGTATCTCCTTTCCATCGAAAAAAAGCTGTGATAAGTACAATATTTCACTCCTTGCTCGCTCATTTCTCTGGCGAGTCTATGTGTAGGTGTTAAAACAATCATGTCAACACAATGCAAAGTATTGCGACGAAATAATTCGATCACACGTGTTGTTTTACCACAACCTCTTGGTCCATTAAGATAAACTGTTTCATACACAGATGTATCAGCAATTATAAAATCTAGTTCAACATCATATAAAATCAATCTTATGCAATCGAAAATTACGAAGCATATGGTGTTGGTGTTATTAGAAATTGTCGACTAAAAAAATCAGTCGGTAATGTTGAAAATACTGGGTATCTTAGATTTACTGTTGGAAAAAAGATATCTCTGTCACAGGTTCGTTTATGAATGTTTTCAGGGGGTACTCGAAGATGGTCATGTGATCGATCATATCAACGGTATAAAACTCCATAACTCTTTAGATAATTTACAAACTATCACAGAGTCAGACTTCTGCATGTGGTGGTACTGGGAGTTATAAAATAATTACAAGGAGGGCAGTTAAATCTGTAAATACAGAGACTGGTGAAGAAATAATATTTAAATCAATGAATTCAACTGGAAAATATTTTGATATCTGCCAGCTCTCAGGTTCAGCACGTCGCAGATAGTATTTCTAAATCGGCGTTTTCAAGGAAATATAAACGAAAATAAATGTTTATTATTGTTGAAGAAAGATATCTTCGGTAGTTGCTACTAATATTATAATTACTATTCATTTATTTATTTTTTCTTAATATTCTACATCGCTAAATCTGAATCTTTTATCGTTGGTGGGACAAATATATCAATTTGTGTACAATTTCAGCATTTTTGAAGGGACATAACTCGCTCAAGGATACATAATGCGGTAAAGAGTTGTCTCGGCTGTATTTTATTCGCTTATAAATAAATTATATTTTGTTTCGTTGGTTTTGTCCTGATCGTGTTGCAAATAATAAAACCAAATCGGTATCTGAAAGCAATACAAACGGAAAAATAGCATTTCGGTATCTCAATTCGCAGCACTTCTATTGTAAAACAGAGAAATTCAAAGTCAATGACAGTCATTGGACTAATAAGATCTTTGACTATTAAGGGGAATAACTCTATCATGACTGTGTCAAGTAGAAAGTTTAAATAATTATCTTACTTGTATTTTACCACTAGTTTCATTTTTAAATAAATTATATTTTTGGTTGTTTCTTTTGGGTTATTTTTTAAAGAAACAATATCTTTATTTTTCTGAATCTGTCAGGTTTCTTGCTTCATCTGGATTTTGTCAAGGATAATAATTAATAGAAAAAAATAAAAATATAAACAGCAAATAAACCACGGCATTTGCGTGAACTATTTTTGGATTTCTAAAAAATAGTTAGCTTATATAGAATAGGACCTGTTCTATCAGTGGGTGTCCTCTCATTAATTGCTCGAACTTCAACAGAAAAACACGTTTTTGCACTATCCCGGGTTGATTTTGAGGGAGGGTGTGCATGTGCTTGAACATAGAGAAGGCCCCGTATATGTATTGTGCAGTCTATAGAATTAAGTTAGACAAAATTGTACGTTGTGCTGTCCATAGAATTAAGATTATATATGTATCCTCTGAACCTGCTAAAATATCGTTTGGCAATTTAGGTGTCACATGGGAGTTGTGCAGTCTTTAGATTGAACATCTGCTCCATATGCTGTATTAAGAGGAATATCTGTTACAAACTCGCCTTCTACTTCAATAAATGCTTAAGCAGGTAGGACATATCTGCTTCTATCTTGAACTTGTAGTTCGATTCTTCCTCGTGCGTTAGGTACACGTGCGTCATACGATTAATATTGATAATCGCGTATAGATTCATCTTTAAGAACTGCTGCGTCCATGTCGAACGCTGGATCGGATATACGCTTGAACATTTTATTATAACTATCTTCGTTAAACACGAAGACCACTTCCTGAAATAAAACTTGTATTTGTCGGCATAATTTCATTGGTCAATTTTGTAGGAACCACTTCATTAACAGCCAATTCTGCTATTTTTTTTTTCTTCATTTCCAGCTTGATTTATTATTTTACTGATATTTGCAGGCATAATTTCAGTACTGGGTAATTTTACTGGTAATTGTGATTTTCGTCGCATTAATCGAGCTAATCTTTCTTTGATTCCTGAAAATGCTTTACCGGCAACATTACGAACAGCATCAATACCCGTATCTCGAATAGCACCAATAGCCTTCATTCCTAATTGTTTTTGCAATCGGTATTGCGTTTGGAGCTATCCTTCTATATAAACCTTGAAAAACATCACCAAGTCCATCTCCGTAAATTACTTTATAATTAGGTTATTGTGAATTTGCTAACCTGACCATGATCGGTCATCAGTAATTTCATCGATGAGAGATCGATAAACATTAATGCTCATGATGCCGCCGGTAAATAAACGCCGGCAAATATCAGAGATTTCATTAACGATTTCTGGAGAATTATTTCCAGCACGTTTTCCTCCAATGAGAATTTCTAGCCGCTCAGCGTCAGAAAGAACATTGTTAGGACAAGTGCCAAGACCTCTTCCACCTGATGTAATCAGGGAAGAAAGATCACTTCCAGTTGCTCCTTCTTCTTCCTCACTTATTGTTCCGATATGTCCTTCGTGTTGTGACCGTTCTTTCCTTGCAATAATTTTTTTTCAATTTTTGCGCGATAATCGTCATATCATCGATCATCAAAACGGACCTGATCTTCATTGAAGTATATATGATATATCCTTTGTACCAGGATGCACGATTTACATACCGAGGATTGTATCCAGGTTTAAAAAATTCGTTTTGTCTAATAATACTTTCCGCGGAAAGTTTTGAAAATGTATCAACGTCTTTAATTTCTTTTCTAATGAAATTAATACTTCCACTGTTAAATGTATCACTCAGTACAATTCTACTCTCATCTTGATATTTTCTTGGTGGTTCTGATATATGACTGTTTATTTCACCTATATCAGCACGAACTCTGCCAGGACCTTCAAGTATTTCTTCAGGAGGAGGTTGGACAGCAGCCATCTCAGTTGGAAGATCTCGTAAAATCTTTTTAATTTGTTTAGTTCTTTTTGCTATTTTTTCAGTTTGCTAAGCAGTTTGTCTTACCGATGGAAGAAGACCTTCAGTAGCCTTTGCAATTATTTCAGTAACTTTCGTAACAGGTTTAAATAACTGTTCTATGCCTTCTGCAAATTCAACTTGTGCTTCTTGACGTTCTTGCAATTTTTGTCTAACAGAATCACGAACAAGAAGCAAGTTTTGATTGCATCTAATCTCTCTCGAGCTAATCTAGCTGCCTAAGACTCCATAGCTGGTGCCATTATTGATATAATAATGATTTAATTATATCAGCAGGGACCACCGAGTTGGTTAAATTTCGTAATATAAGAGTACACATTTATATTTCAGTACATGAAAAAGCAAAATAATAAAATGAACTAACCCAATTAGAGAAGCCTCCAGTGGTGATTGTAAGGCTTAATTTTAGCGTTATTTACGTTATTTAATCGACTTTTTTACAAGGGTTTATTTCAAGTTTAGACCCTTCAAAATGGTGGTTGGTTCACCCTCCCTGCTGCTTAGACACAAAAATAAAACTAATAGTTAAAACATCTGGCGATGAAATGAGCGGGATCTCATCATACACGGAAGCCGAATCCAACATATACAAGAGCCCATTTTGACACTGCTACTTCAACCAAACAAGATGTGGGAGGAAAGGCCTCTCAGAGGCTGTCAGAGTTACCAAATTCTGGCTGAAATTCTGTCTTGCTAAGTAATCCACGTCCTGGTCTACGTTGATATGTCGTGGACTGCAACGCTTAAGTAACCAACACTATTTCAGGATGGACTTGATCGTAGTCCGCCACAAGCTTCAATAACCTGAAGTATATGAAATAGGATCTGTAATAATTCCAGAGTTTTTTTTTCATGGATGTTTGGATCTTGAAATTGTCTCAGGATCTCCGTGGAATTTAGACATTCCTTATTTTATAAGTCAATAGTAAGTCATTTGGAACTTTTTCATCCGCAGCCTTATTTAGAATGAACACCATGGAAGTAATTGAAAGAGAATGATTGTATTTTCAGGAAGAAGCGTTATTCAGAGACGTAGCTGGGGGGGGGGGGGGGCGGGCAGGGGGGTACATATGTTCCCGGGCGCCAAGGTACAGGGGCGCCAAAATGAGGCTTACAACGTTACATTATAATAAGTCAACAAGGGTAATATTCAAAAATGTGATTAAACGGGGAGGTGGCTGTGGCGCCAATTTTATAGTTCGTCCCCGGGCGCAAAATATCATAGCTACGCCTCTGGCGTTATTAACCGTATTTTGGTATTTGCATCTAAAGACCTCTAACTGTTATACACCGCGAACGTGATACTTGCCGAATTTGTCCAGGACGATGACAAAGCTGTAACTGGATCGAAATACGGTGTGTTGGATTAGCTGAGAGGGAATGCTAATATCATCGATAAATATCTGTGTGGGAATTGGGCTAAGCTTCCCTCGTATACAATGCAGTTTAATCTAGCCGGGAGCCAGATAGAAAGCCACTGTTGAGACCACACAAGGATTGCTTCTACAACGATCAAATGGAAATCGCCGACAAATCCAACGGGGAAAATATTCTCCATTAAAAATAATGGACGAACACTGACTCGACTGGTGAAAATCCCAATTGATATTTACCAAAGACGCACATGTCCGTACAACAGTTCTTGAGCAAAAGCGAGAATTATCTTTAGCAACAACAAGCAGGGGCGTAATTACTATATAGCTCCAGGTAAACATAAACGCTTGCAAGCAATGGCCGGAGACAATTTCCCAAGAAAAATATTTTCTATAATTGGATTGTAGTAAGATAGATACATTCTTGGTTAGAAATGCTCGTACATGTTGCACCTGGCTACTGTGCCTCTATCAAATGCCAGCCTGTTGAACAATTACGAAACATTATTGATAAAAAAAACTGTGATGGACACTCAAAGATACTGACGTGCAAAAAATGATCTAAGTGGAGCGACAGATGCGTGATGAAATCGCTACAAATGACCGTTGTAATCGCAAAATATAAACGCTGATTAGTTGTCATAGATACTATTTGCAGAATCGCCTCGGCGACTACCGTTTAAAATCGAGTAAACGATCACAGATGCCCCTGCTCTTTCGTTCTCGCGATAATCGTCCATGGTGCTTTTATTACGCGACGTCTTCCAACAAGGGCGATCACCCTCTCGGATCCGTGTGCGTCACCCACGTGAGGTCACTCTCGTGTGCATAATGGATAAAGTCATGGAAGTAGAAGGTGGACTACGAGTGATAAAAAATATCCAAAGCTCATAAAATATCACTACTCTTCTCAGTGTTGATTGGTCTATATAGATAACTTTACTTCCGGTATAACGGTACCAATAATACAAGCCCAGACGCAATACTACGAAGACTACACGTGTAGACGCCTTAGTTTACTTTACTGCCTGTAAACATTTACAGAATTAGTAAATGTGTAAATGAACATGTATTTGGCTCCCATTGACGTATGAACTACCCTTTCAAATTAATTTTTTTTTAAAGTATATATTTATGAAATTGCTGTTCAATATGGCATCGCTAGCAAATTGCAGAAAGTTCACGTATTTGCTTACATTGCACAACATTACATTTTATGGCGTTTAACTGTTAATGTTGATAACAGTTTCTTTAAGCTACTTTAGTCCTACAAATTTTATTCTCCCTAAGGTAAAAAAACAAAACGAAACAAAGAAAAGATGAATGAGGCATGGCAGGCAGATTAAAATAGCTGTCAGCTGTTAGTAAGTCTTGAGGGTAGATGCGGAGACAGGACGAGCTTTTAATCGTTTCGATTAGACGAGATCATGTCGGTTATTGTAAATATTGTACACGTGTAGAAAGTTTGGTAAACGTTACAGCATTACCCAGAGGGTCGGAGCTACATGTGTCGGGAGCATTGGATTGGATTCAAGAATAAATAACAAAGTAATATTTGATTAGTGTATTAAGCAATATCTGAAGGTTAGAAAAGGTTCCGAAAACTTGGTTACATGTGAGATGGTGTTAGTTTATATTTTTAGATCATATTTTTATATTGTTAATGATTTTTAATGCTTGCACCATAGCACTTGAGACAGGAAAACTCTTACCCATATTAGGCTTCGGCAGAGTTATCTCTCTTAAGTAGTGCTAAAGGGACAGGGGCCTGTTTTTATGTACAAATTTAAAGGCGCAATCAGCGACTTAGAATAAAAAATCATAAAAATCCAAATACAAAAATGAGGTCATAAAGGTCCATATTTTTAGATACCTATATTAAAACATACCATAAGAATATTTTCCACTTGACCAAAGATGTCAATGGCAGTTCATAGCAGAAGTTTATACACCCCAACCCCAAATTTCTACCGGCAATTTTCATATCCGAAGGTCATTTGTGACACCATGTGATGCTCACAGTGCAAACACAAGCCCTTTTCATATATAACAATTCTACAAAACAGTGTGTACTAAACAGGCTGATGCAATTGAAAATAGTTGTCATCCAAGCCGTTTTTGAGATGTTCTACTTGCCCCAAACCCATGTGTTTACTGTTATGGGATGCTTGCTCTTCTTCCTAGCCGACTATAGGTATTTCACTATCAACATACTGCAGAATAACTATGGAAGGTGTACATGCCTGACATCAATTTCAAGAATAACAGAAGCCAGAAACACCTAGTTCACAAATATATCCTCATCTTTAAATAGTAAACAATAATAGCTGAAAATGTCACACCATAGCCTTAAGTTAATAAATTTACCTGGGGCCAATTAACAAAACTGGACCCTGCCACCAAAGGATATATTCTATTCTAAAATTGCTTTTTACGACAACGCGCGACTGGACCGCGGACAGTATATGTGATCCCTAGGAACAATTCTCCAGTAGACCCCTGTGTATGACAAATTGTGACAATAATAATAATAATGACGGCTGTGGACACCTTGAACGTTGTGGGTCCACGGAATTGTGTCCAAGTTGCCCTACTGTGACCGCGGCCCTCACGCGTAACGGTCATGCTGAAATAGGTAGAAGGTATATTCATTTCACCAAACGTTGGCATTGAGGTCTGTCGAAAAACAATTGGTACCATGATACCGTGAGAATGAACAAGATAAGTATACTGTTCAACATAACATTCCAGTCTTAACATGAACGTGGGAGTATCAAGCTATTTTTTAATTTGTTTTCGAAATATAACTCTGCGGTAATAATATTAAAACAACAACAACACCAATAATAATAATAATAGGTGTTATTATTATTATTATTATTATTAATGGGGGATAACGCGATGAGCTTTAAATAAATTATATTAAACGGCATTCTTTCGGTTATTTTTGTAAGTCGTGTACACGTACCGTAAATTTGTCAAACGTGGTTGCCTTACACAGCGATTTATTATTATTATTATTATTATTATTATTATATTGAATGATCGCAGATTTATTTTAAGATGAGCCAAATAGAAGAAGAAAAAAAATCTTCGATATTGGCATCTTGTCCACGAAAACAATGTTAGCAAAACTATGCCATAAAAAAAAATTTCTTTGCGCCGCCCGGGAATCGAACCCGGGTCGCAAGAATGGGAATCTTGCATGATACCACTACACCAGCGGCGCACCTTGAAATAGAGATAAAACTTCAAATATTTAATATGAATTCTCTCCCTTTCTTCAGTATAATATGTTCGTACCAAACTATAGTGAATGTACGTCGTATGTATGTTCCTCCTTTCGCTATGAACAGAAAATGGACAGTATTACTTATTCTCACTTTTAAACGGTTTGAACGCTTTAAATTTGAAAGGGTTCAGTTAATAATCTATATAGACTATACCATGTATTTCGGTATCAGCTTGCAATGTAGATCGTTTTGGTTGGGCACTCAGTACACACAGGAAATTTGTCTTTAGTTTTCTTATCCCTTTATTGTGTACCGTTCAGACAGATATTGACAGATGTACATATGAACTTAGATGGAGTCTTTGCATTATTTTATCTCATAATTCTTAATATACGAGCGCGGTTTATCGTAATGTAATTGTACTCAAATGTATAATATATAAAAGCTTTTTTTTTTTTTTTGTAATATAACTTTATTAAGATCTGTATAAATTGTTTTTTAAACCTGGATAAACGATTGAGCGTAATCTATTTATCACGATGGCAAAACGCTTGAAAATCACAAAAAAAAAAAAATATAAAAAAAAAAAATAAATAAAAAATAAACGATACTGCTGAATCGGCCCCGATCTTGCCAGTGTGCCTTTAGTGAAGTGTACGCACTGTTCCCTGTATCGACATAGCCCGTTAGACACAAGTTTGTTGTTGGTCAATTTCATGACAAGCACCAGAGAAACTCGAATTTTTTTATATAAAAGACTGCACTTATAGTTGAAAAATTTTAATCATTCGTTCGAATATTTTTAAAATCTTTTTTTGATTTAATGTCTCGATTTTCTATATATTTTAAAGAATATTTACCTCTATAACTTTTATATTTTAGCATTCCTATGTCAGAGGACATCTTTCCTATTATTCGAAAGAGTTTATCTTCCTAACAGAGTTTAGCACTTTTTGTTAACTTTACCTTTCTTATACTAATTATTACTTGGCAATATATAGCCATCAGTTTATTGCATACATACATACATACATACATACATACATACATACATAGTGTATGTTTGGAGAATAGTAGACCATAGTGAAATTTAATGCCACTGTACATGCGCAATAAATAAAAGTGAACAAATAGCAGCAGAGGGGGCGAATCGGACATTTTGTCCAATCGTTATTTTGCTTAATTATTACTTTCTGCAACTCAACGATCTAGTGTCGTCAGCGCCTGGTAAAAAAAAAACGACGTCGGTCCATCCTACACGATGGTGACGTCATTTGGTTTAATTAACACCTTCTGCGTGCCGATCCCCAGCGTCGTCAGCGTCCGGTAAGCACATCGACGACCGCGTCGATGTCATCGCCCCCCCTGCTCTTGAATATTTGCCTGATTTATATGAATTCATGTGTGACATTTCCTCATAACTCCGTCATGGACACCATCGTGGATGATTCTGTCATTGATGACTCTGTCATCCATGATTTATTATGGTGGGGAAACTGTCATATTTCCTAATAATAATAATTATGACACTTTCCCCACTATCTGGGCTGACATTTCCCCGATGACTTTTGTCATTGATGACTCTGTCATTGACACCATTGTTGATGACTCTGTCACCATGACAAGTCATGGTGATAAAATCATGGGTCATTGTTGTTGTTGTTGTTGTTGCAAAATAAAAAATTTTTTTATTAAATAATGCCCCATCGGCGGATATTAACCGACGATGATACCAATGAAATAATAAGACTCCGTGGGAAAACACCAATATCGGAAATAGCAGATCGATACAAAATCAGTTACCAGCGGATATACAAAATATGGAAAAATGAACCCAATGATAAAATCATCAACTCCGTTATCAATGACAGGGTCATCAACAATAGTGTCAATGATAAAATCATCATGACAAGTCATGGTGACAGAGTCGACAACGATATCAGAATGATGGATCTCAGTATCGACGATGAAATAAACCAGATTGTTGATGCACCCAGTAATGCGAATTCATCCATGGACGCCATCGTGGATAAACAGACCATTCAGGATTTGCAATGGCGGCTGAATAATTTAATCAACGAGAATAAATCATTGCAACGACAACTCAAGCACGCGTCAAGCACGGCCGATTATAATCGTATACAACGGCGTTATGATTATTTGCAACAGCGTTATGATGATTTACAACAGCGCCACTATGATATGCAGCGGCGACACGATGATGTGCAACGGCGTCACGATGATGCGCAACGGCGACATGATGATATGCGACGCACCGTTAGTGGGCTTCAACATGAACTCGGAAATGTTCGGAAGGAATTAAATGAAGTGCAACACGATAATGCGCTACTGATTCAGCGAATCACCGAAATGACCGCAGTCTCCCCCCATAACTCCGTCATGGACACCATCGTGGATGATTTTATCATGGATGACTCCGTCATTAATGACTCTGTCCATAACAAAGTCACCATGACTTGTCATGGACCTGAAATAATCAGAAAAAAGAATAAAAACCCCAAGAATAATTCTCCCGAGAAATCTCGGGGGGATAATAAATTTACGATCAACGAAATTCCCGGTGTAGTATCTCGCAGCGATATTAGATTTGTGAACCGCATGGACAAGGTGCTTCAAAATAGCGACTAGGGTTTTCGTTCGGTAATTACCCATACTGTACCAAATCGTTTGACATCGTGGTTGGGAAACATTTTTTCATATTCTCGTTGGTAATATTTGTCGCGGAGACACAACCGAGCTTTCGCTGAACGGCTTTCAAATACCATACAATCGTATTTATCCCCGCTGGGGAATTTCTGAACTGCATGATACTTTCCGTTTTTAAATTTGACACTGATCGGCGTTTTCGGGCAGGATTTTTTATAGTCGTTGATGACACTGTCGAATTTCACCGGGTGATATTCCAACAGTGACATTATAATTAAAGCCGTTATTTAATTAAATATTAAAATAATATCAGAATAGTATGGGGCTTGGATCATATTATGATACTCATGATGGAATAAACTGGATTGATCGCAGTAATAATGATTTACCTCCTTATGTTCCACCACGGCAATTTCGATATGATAAAACCCGAAAAACAACACACGATGATGTCATTATGAGCTGGCAAATAAATACTATCTGTTTAAATATTTCAAAGAGAAATATTATCGAGTTTGATTCGGCGCCAGAGACCGCTAGATACTTTGGTATTCATCAAGTCAACAATGACGACCTTCCCTATTATCTCGTTGATAGAATCGGAGATATTTGGATCATACTCCGCGGGGATATTCCCGATGAAAAATGCGCTTGGTTTGACAACCTCGAAACGTTATTCGATAACGCCGTTGATGATCTTCCGTTACGGCAACGCAACGAGGTAGCGCAAATGCTTCGACGGTCGCCGTTGAAACCATCGTGATAGCGTCATGACTCTGTCACCATGATTCTGTCATGGACATCATTGTGGACATCATCCATAACTCCGTTATGGGGGTGATCTATTCAAAACCAATCGTGATTTACCGTGGTCGTAGAAGCCTTATTTCGTCGTAAGAACGACTTATTGATGGGGAAACTGTCATATTTTCTATAATAATAATAATTATGACACTTTCCCCACCATGACAGAGTCATCCATAACGGAGTTATGGGGAAAACCATCCATTGACCGACCACACATGAAATCGTAACATTGCAGTATGTTCATCCGTCGCGGTAACATCTCCCCCGGCGAATCCAACATCATCAATGACCTCGTTGATCCACGCCGGATCGTCCACAAAATCAGATTTGGGCCACTCAGGATAATACAGCACATAGTCGGATCGATCAGCGTGTTTAGTGTCATCGGATATCAATTGCCCGCCGAATCCCTTGTATATCGATTTGATTTTTTCAACGATGTTTTTTAGCGTTAATTTACCCCTTCGAAACCTCATGTCCGGAAATATATCGCCGAAATGTTTCAACAGCGTGTTGTACTTGTCAAGTCGGTCTGGTTGCGCTAGCATTTCTGAGACGCTATTGATTAACCCGGCGCGGCTCACAGGAACACTCTTCACATCAAGTCGATCCGGAATCACATCGGGGAGACTCAACGCACCAATAACATTTCTGATAATTTTGAGTTGTTGCCGCGGACTGATTTTATCAGAACGACATGGCGTCGTTGCTACGGCGTTACCGTTATTATACTTGTCGACGAAAACGCGCTGATATCGTTGCAGCCGTGAAACATTTTTATTCAGATGCTCTATTCGGTATTTATCCAGTTTCCTTACGTCGGTCTGAAACACGTAGTTGAGATATGTCAGCGCCTTTTCATATGGCTGCAGCCGCTGTTCGGGGTCGTATTGGTAGTATTTATCACCGATTTCATCGCCGACACCGGTAATTTCATTACCGACAGTGATTTTATTTCCCGCTGCAGCAATTCTCTCTCCGACGGACGATTTTAAAAAATCATCTACGCGTGGATCACTATCGAGTACAGCGTCGCTGACTCGTTTCTGCCCTTGATGTTTTTTTTTCTTCCATATTTCGTATTCATCTGGTAATTCCCATTCAACTGAATAACCGGTTCGTTTCATCATTTCAACGAGTCTGCACGTGAAATAACGTTTTGAATTGTTCTCGTCGATAATTGCGCTAATAAACATGAATCCGTATCCGGTATGTACATCACAGCGATTTGGCGTTCTAAACAGCAACTCTGTCGACGATAAATCCCTTTCATGTGATTCGATTGCGGAAATAATATCATCGCGGGTCAGTGGAAGCTCTGTGCGACTCCGTTTTGTTGCTGAATAATGTATTTCCGAAATATTTCGGAAACGATGGATAGCTTGTTTGGTCGCCTCTACAGAACCTAATTCCTCGGAAAACACCGTTATGTACTTGAATCGCGGGTCCACAATGGATATCCCGGCCTCGACAGTACAATTGTAGATCACCACGTCGATGTTTTCAAACGCCGCAGTGGTATCGGCGAAATCTCGTTGTTTTTCGGCCGGGTCAGTGTCCGCGTGATAGTACTTTACTCGGTATCCTAAGTGCTGTAACAATCTAGCGAGTTTCTCCACGGAATAATTTCCGCGTCGTTTATTGTGAGTGAATACAACCGCGCGATTTCCTCGTCGTAGCGTGTCTAACAGTTTACTGTAGTTGTCTCGGTGAGATTGTTCCACAATAAATTTTTTACCATGATCGGGCCGATATTCGTTGATGATGAATTTCATGTCCGGGCGATTTAAGTATTTCTTGAATAATTCCAAGTCGTCATTGTTAGCGTCCGCGTCAAGTACAATTACCCGCGCCGCGGATGAAATCAGCCATGTTAGTGTTCCCCAAATCTGTTTACCGCGTCTTGATGAGACTATCTGTCGAAGAATTCCGTGCCACTCATCCAGCAATATAACATCGGGAATTCCCTCGACCCGCACAATTGATTCTACTTGTGAAATGACTTTACGAGGCTTTTTAACGTCAAATACAATGTCTCCATGGACACTTTCGTACGATTCGAGATTGTAGTCGATGGCGGTCTTTCTGGTAAAAGTCTTTCTGTACGATACGCACAATACAGACTGATCATCTCGTATTGATTTCCACGCTGACTCTGACTTGCCGAGTCCACAGTGGGATCCGTCCATGTAGTCATCGTTGAGAATGATTTTACATCCCCGGCCACCTTCATGAACGGGTGACTCGCGATAAGTATAATCGGGGGTTCTCTTGGGAAACTCTCCACTGTAGTCGTTGCGGCGATAATTGAAACCTCTTACATATCTTTCGTAGAGGGTTTTATCGTCACTGCCGGTGTTATCACCGGTGGCGATTTCATCACTACGCTGTACTATTATTCGCTGCGTGCTTCTGTAACAACCGATCACAAACTGATCAGAGTAAACACGCACAAATGCGTCAATGGCTTTTCCCTCGATGAATCCACCGATCTCATTGTACCCGTGACGTCGCTGACATATGTTGCAAAATGAGCCTGCAACTCGCCGTAGCGACACTATGTTGCCAAGCCGATTTGTAATCCCGGTTATTTGATCGGGTTGTCCGGACAACAACGTGGAAAATTGTCGAATTTGTTCAGCGGTGATTTCATCGCCGGTAATTTCATTACTGGTAATTTCATCATCACCGGTGATTTTATTGCCAATTTCAGGTTTCAGTTGTTCGTAACACGGCTGAATAGAGACCGGACAAGATAGCAGCGTGCTGGTGAATCCAACAGGATAAATCAATCGCTTATCAACGCTATTTGGTCGCGCCGACCTGGTTCCGGACAATTTGATGCTATACAGCCCAGCTTGCGTATCAACATTCCATGTTGGTCTATCCGCGGCGACTTTCTTCAACAGCGATTGATGTTCCTCGAAATCTACCGGGATCGTTTTCAACATGATGTGATAACCGCCGCTGGTTTCAAAAACCAAAACATCGTTGACGGAGTCAACTAACTCATGGAAATACGACAACAACTCGGCCAGTGATGGCGTCTTGGAATCCACGTCGATGGTAGGATATCTGCATCGGTGTTTTGGAATGATTTCATTAACAGCGGAATATCCCTGAAAATCCCTTATGTCGGGATCATCTACGAATACGTGAAATCGCCCCATTTGTTGTATGATTACTCCACGAATTTGATAGTCTGCCACAGTGAGAAGATCAATTGCGGATTTTTTACTGGAAACACTCCAAGATGGACCTAAATGCCTTCGGTAGTATTCTCGCACATCGTGATACGTTTCCGGGTGTGTAAAAAATTCATCCGGGGATTCTTCGTAGTAAGATGTTCCGCGCCCCAATTCGTCGATGAAGGTGTTATTGGAATAATGATTATCCATTATACTATATGCTTTTTAATATTTAATTGAATATTTAATAATGGTTAATAATAATGGTTAATCCGGCGCTTGCTGTCAATAAATGCAAATGGCTCCCCCAGGGATCAGGAGTTCCATGCGGAAAAAACTGCTACGGTGAGTTTTGCGGGGTGCATAACAGTAGATCAAAACAAGGGAGTAAGAACGGTCCTCAGCCCTGTCTCAGATGTGGAACGGGCGTCCGAGGAAAGATCCGAATTTGTATCAGCTGTGGAAGCCCACAGTATCGGTCCGCGGTAGAATACTGCCAACGAAAGAATAAACCGATACCATCCCAGGAAGAATTCTTGAAATCACGATGGGGCGACCCGTCATTGTACCACCATGACTCTGTCATGGACTCTGTCATTGATGACTCTGTCATTAACAGGATTATGGAAGGAAATATCCCGTCCATGACTCTGTCATTGGTGGGGAAAGTGTCATAATTATTATTATATAGAAAATATGACAGTTTCCCCATTGATGATTTTATTATGGATGACGAAGGAAATGTCAATAGTACTTCATCGGCGGAAACTGGTCAGAGTAAAAAAAAATATAATTATTATTCTTGTTAATTCTGACTGATTTTTGGTCATTTTTGACTGTTTTTGATCATTTTTGACTGATTTTTGGTCATTTTTGACTGATTTTTGGTCATTTTTCGACTGTTTTCAGTCATTTTTTTACCATTTGTGAGGGCAAAAACCCAAGGAAATCATTTAGAGAAAATCGATGTTTTTCTGAAAAATCGAGAAAAAAATGACTATAGTTGTCAAAAAACGATCAAAAATCAAGAAAAAACCAGAAAAAATCAAGAAAAAACAGGATTTTTATCGAGGGCAAAAACCCAAGGAAATTTTGATAAATTCATTATGGTTTTTAACAGGAATAAATTCCCATGGTCGACCTACCACAGCGATGACAGACTTATTACACCATGAAAATAACTCTATCATTCATGACTGTCATGACAGAGTCATGGGTGATGACTGTAGGGTAATGATTTCACAAGTGAATTACCTATCGCGGCGATGAATTATAAAAAAATATCGCGGCAATAATTACAATTAATTTTTTTCTCCGCGGTAGAAATATATCAGTTGTTTTTTATTGTTATTGTTATAGCAAGGTCACTATTAATAGTAACTACTTAGGGGTCAATAACAATAACAATAAAAAACAACTGATATATTTCTACCGCGGAGAAAAAAATTAATTGTAATTATTGCCGCGATATTTTTTTATAATTCATCGCCGCGATAGGTAATTCACTTGTGAAATCATTACCCTACAGTCATCACCCATGACTCTGTCATGACAGTCATGAATGATAGAGTTATTTTCATGGTGTAATAAGTCTGTCATCGCTGTGGTAGGTCGACCATGGGAATTTATTCCTGTTAAAAACCATAATGAATTTATCAAAATTTCCTTGGGTTTTTGCCCTCGATAAAAATCCTGTTTTTTCTTGATTTTTTCTGGTTTTTTCTTGATTTTTGATCGTTTTTTGACAACTATAGTCATTTTTTTCTCGATTTTTCAGAAAAACATCGATTTTCTCTAAATGATTTCCTTGGGTTTTTGCCCTCACAAATGGTAAAAAAATGACTGAAAACAGTCGAAAAATGACCAAAAATCAGTCAAAAATGACCAAAAATCAGTCAAAAATGATCAAAAACAGTCAAAAATGACCAAAAATCAGTCAGAATTAACAAGAATAATAATTATATTTTTTTTTACTCTGACCAGTTTCCGCCGATGAAGTACTATTGACATTTCCTTCGTCATCCATAATAAAATCATCAATGGGGAAACTGTCATATTTTCTATATAATAATAATTATGACACTTTCCCCACCAATGACAGAGTCATGGACGGGATATTTCCTTCCATAATCCTGTTAATGACAGAGTCATCAATGACAGAGTCCATGACAGAGTCATGGTGGTACAATGACGGGTCGCCCCATCGTGATTTCAAGAATTCTTCCTGGGATGGTATCGGTTTATTCTTTCGTTGGCAGTATTCTACCGCGGACCGATACTGTGGGCTTCCACAGCTGATACAAATTCGGATCTTTCCTCGGACGCCCGTTCCACATCTGAGACAGGGCTGAGGACCGTTCTTACTCCCTTGTTTTGATCTACTGTTATGCACCCCGCAAAACTCACCGTAGCAGTTTTTTCCGCATGGAACTCCTGATCCCTGGGGGAGCCATTTGCATTTATTGACAGCAAGCGCCGGATTAACCATTATTATTAACCATTATTAAATATTCAATTAAATATTAAAAAGCATATAGTATAATGGATAATCATTATTCCAATAACACCTTCATCGACGAATTGGGGCGCGGAACATCTTACTACGAAGAATCCCCGGATGAATTTTTTACACACCCGGAAACGTATCACGATGTGCGAGAATACTACCGAAGGCATTTAGGTCCATCTTGGAGTGTTTCCAGTAAAAAATCCGCAATTGATCTTCTCACTGTGGCAGACTATCAAATTCGTGGAGTAATCATACAACAAATGGGGCGATTTCACGTATTCGTAGATGATCCCGACATAAGGGATTTTCAGGGATATTCCGCTGTTAATGAAATCATTCCAAAACACCGATGCAGATATCCTACCATCGACGTGGATTCCAAGACGCCATCACTGGCCGAGTTGTTGTCGTATTTCCATGAGTTAGTTGACTCCGTCAACGATGTTTTGGTTTTTGAAACCAGCGGCGGTTATCACATCATGTTGAAAACGATCCCGGTAGATTTCGAGGAACATCAATCGCTGTTGAAGAAAGTCGCCGCGGATAGACCAACATGGAATGTTGATACGCAAGCTGGGCTGTATAGCATCAAATTGTCCGGAACCAGGTCGGCGCGACCAAATAGCGTTGATAAGCGATTGATTTATCCTGTTGGATTCACCAGCACGCTGCTATCTTGTCCGGTCTCTATTCAGCCGTGTTACGAACAACTGAAACCTGAAATTGGCAATAAAATCACCGGTGATGATGAAATTACCAGTAATGAAATTACCGGCGATGAAATCACCGCTGAACAAATTCGACAATTTTCCACGTTGTTGTCCGGACAACCCGATCAAATAACCGGGATTACAAATCGGCTTGGCAACATAGTGTCGCTACGGCGAGTTGCAGGCTCATTTTGCAACATATGTCAGCGACGTCACGGGTACAATGAGATCGGTGGATTCATCGAGGGAAAAGCCATTGACGCATTTGTGCGTGTTTACTCTGATCAGTTTGTGATCGGTTGTTACAGAAGCACGCAGCGAATAATAGTACAGCGTAGTGATGAAATCGCCACCGGTGATAACACCGGCAGTGACGATAAAACCCTCTACGAAAGATATGTAAGAGGTTTCAATTATCGCCGCAACGACTACAGTGGAGAGTTTCCCAAGAGAACCCCCGATTATACTTATCGCGAGTCACCCGTTCATGAAGGTGGCCGGGGATGTAAAATCATTCTCAACGATGACTACATGGACGGATCCCACTGTGGACTCGGCAAGTCAGAGTCAGCGTGGAAATCAATACGAGATGATCAGTCTGTATTGTGCGTATCGTACAGAAAGACTTTTACCAGAAAGACCGCCATCGACTACAATCTCGAATCGTACGAAAGTGTCCATGGAGACATTGTATTTGACGTTAAAAAGCCTCGTAAAGTCATTTCACAAGTAGAATCAATTGTGCGGGTCGAGGGAATTCCCGATGTTATATTGCTGGATGAGTGGCACGGAATTCTTCGACAGATAGTCTCATCAAGACGCGGTAAACAGATTTGGGGAACACTAACATGGCTGATTTCATCCGCGGCGCGGGTAATTGTACTTGACGCGGACGCTAACAATGACGACTTGGAATTATTCAAGAAATACTTAAATCGCCCGGACATGAAATTCATCATCAACGAATATCGGCCCGATCATGGTAAAAAATTTATTGTGGAACAATCTCACCGAGACAACTACAGTAAACTGTTAGACACGCTACGACGAGGAAATCGCGCGGTTGTATTCACTCACAATAAACGACGCGGAAATTATTCCGTGGAGAAACTCGCTAGATTGTTACAGCACTTAGGATACCGAGTAAAGTACTATCACGCGGACACTGACCCGGCCGAAAAACAACGAGATTTCGCTGATACCACTTCGGCGTTTGAAAACATCGACGTGGTGATCTACAATTGTACTGTCGAGGCCGGGATATCCATTGTGGACCCGCGATTCAAGTACATAACGGTGTTTTCCGAGGAATTAGGTTCTGTAGAGGCGACCAAACAAGCTATCCATCGTTTCCGAAATATTTCGGAAATACATTATTCAGCAACAAAACGGAGTCGCACAGAGCTTCCACTGACCCGCGATGATATTATTTCCGCAATCGAATCACATGAAAGGGATTTATCGTCGACAGAGTTGCTGTTTAGAACGCCAAATCGCTGTGATGTACATACCGGATACGGATTCATGTTTATTAGCGCAATTATCGACGAGAACAATTCAAAACGTTATTTCACGTGCAGACTCGTTGAAATGATGAAACGAACCGGTTATTCAGTTGAATGGGAATTACCAGATGAATACGAAATATGGAAGAAAAAAAAACATCAAGGGCAGAAACGAGTCAGCGACGCTGTACTCGATAGTGATCCACGCGTAGATGATTTTTTAAAATCGTCCGTCGGAGAGAGAATTGCTGCAGCGGGAAATAAAATCACTGTCGGTAATGAAATTACCGGTGTCGGCGATGAAATCGGTGATAAATACTACCAATACGACCCCGAACAGCGGCTGCAGCCATATGAAAAGGCGCTGACATATCTCAACTACGTGTTTCAGACCGACGTAAGGAAACTGGATAAATACCGAATAGAGCATCTGAATAAAAATGTTTCACGGCTGCAACGATATCAGCGCGTTTTCGTCGACAAGTATAATAACGGTAACGCCGTAGCAACGACGCCATGTCGTTCTGATAAAATCAGTCCGCGGCAACAACTCAAAATTATCAGAAATGTTATTGGTGCGTTGAGTCTCCCCGATGTGATTCCGGATCGACTTGATGTGAAGAGTGTTCCTGTGAGCCGCGCCGGGTTAATCAATAGCGTCTCAGAAATGCTAGCGCAACCAGACCGACTTGACAAGTACAACACGCTGTTGAAACATTTCGGCGATATATTTCCGGACATGAGGTTTCGAAGGGGTAAATTAACGCTAAAAAACATCGTTGAAAAAATCAAATCGATATACAAGGGATTCGGCGGGCAATTGATATCCGATGACACTAAACACGCTGATCGATCCGACTATGTGCTGTATTATCCTGAGTGGCCCAAATCTGATTTTGTGGACGATCCGGCGTGGATCAACGAGGTCATTGATGATGTTGGATTCGCCGGGGGAGATGTTACCGCGACGGATGAACATACTGCAATGTTACGATTTCATGTGTGGTCGGTCAATGGATGGTTTTCCCCATAACTCCGTTATGGATGACTCTGTCATGGTGGGGAAAGTGTCATAATTATTATTATTATAGAAAATATGACAGTTTCCCCATCAATAAGTCGTTCTTACGACGAAATAAGGCTTCTACGACCACGGTAAATCACGATTGGTTTTGAATAGATCACCCCCATAACGGAGTTATGGATGATGTCCACAATGATGTCCATGACAGAATCATGGTGACAGAGTCATGACGCTATCACGATGGTTTCAACGGCGACCGTCGAAGCATTTGCGCTACCTCGTTGCGTTGCCGTAACGGAAGATCATCAACGGCGTTATCGAATAACGTTTCGAGGTTGTCAAACCAAGCGCATTTTTCATCGGGAATATCCCCGCGGAGTATGATCCAAATATCTCCGATTCTATCAACGAGATAATAGGGAAGGTCGTCATTGTTGACTTGATGAATACCAAAGTATCTAGCGGTCTCTGGCGCCGAATCAAACTCGATAATATTTCTCTTTGAAATATTTAAACAGATAGTATTTATTTGCCAGCTCATAATGACATCATCGTGTGTTGTTTTTCGGGTTTTATCATATCGAAATTGCCGTGGTGGAACATAAGGAGGTAAATCATTATTACTGCGATCAATCCAGTTTATTCCATCATGAGTATCATAATATGATCCAAGCCCCATACTATTCTGATATTATTTTAATATTTAATTAAATAACGGCTTTAATTATAATGTCACTGTTGGAATATCACCCGGTGAAATTCGACAGTGTCATCAACGACTATAAAAAATCCTGCCCGAAAACGCCGATCAGTGTCAAATTTAAAAACGGAAAGTATCATGCAGTTCAGAAATTCCCCAGCGGGGATAAATACGATTGTATGGTATTTGAAAGCCGTTCAGCGAAAGCTCGGTTGTGTCTCCGCGACAAATATTACCAACGAGAATATGAAAAAATGTTTCCCAACCACGATGTCAAACGATTTGGTACAGTATGGGTAATTACCGAACGAAAACCCTAGTCGCTATTTTGAAGCACCTTGTCCATGCGGTTCACAAATCTAATATCGCTGCGAGATACTACACCGGGAATTTCGTTGATCGTAAATTTATTATCCCCCCGAGATTTCTCGGGAGAATTATTCTTGGGGTTTTTATTCTTTTTTCTGATTATTTCAGGTCCATGACAAGTCATGGTGACTTTGTTATGGACAGAGTCATTAATGACGGAGTCATCCATGATAAAATCATCCACGATGGTGTCCATGACGGAGTTATGGGGGGAGACTGCGGTCATTTCGGTGATTCGCTGAATCAGTAGCGCATTATCGTGTTGCACTTCATTTAATTCCTTCCGAACATTTCCGAGTTCATGTTGAAGCCCACTAACGGTGCGTCGCATATCATCATGTCGCCGTTGCGCATCATCGTGACGCCGTTGCACATCATCGTGTCGCCGCTGCATATCATAGTGGCGCTGTTGTAAATCATCATAACGCTGTTGCAAATAATCATAACGCCGTTGTATACGATTATAATCGGCCGTGCTTGACGCGTGCTTGAGTTGTCGTTGCAATGATTTATTCTCGTTGATTAAATTATTCAGCCGCCATTGCAAATCCTGAATGGTCTGTTTATCCACGATGGCGTCCATGGATGAATTCGCATTACTGGGTGCATCAACAATCTGGTTTATTTCATCGTCGATACTGAGATCCATCATTCTGATATCGTTGTCGACTCTGTCACCATGACTTGTCATGATGATTTTATCATTGACACTATTGTTGATGACCCTGTCATTGATAACGGAGTTGATGATTTTATCATTGGGTTCATTTTTCCATATTTTGTATATCCGCTGGTAACTGATTTTGTATCGATCTGCTATTTCCGATATTGGTGTTTTCCCACGGAGTCTTATTATTTCATTGGTATCATCGTCGGTTAATATCCGCCGATGGGGCATTATTTAATAAAAAAATTTTTTATTTTGCAACAACAACAACAACAACAATGACCCATGATTTTATCACCATGACTTGTCATGGTGACAGAGTCATCAACAATGGTGTCAATGACAGAGTCATCAATGACAAAAGTCATCGGGGAAATGTCAGCCCAGATAGTGGGGAAAGTGTCATAATTATTATTATTAGGAAATATGACAGTTTCCCCACCATAATAAATCATGGATGACAGAGTCATCAATGACAGAATCATCCACGATGATGTCCATGACGGAGTTATGAGGAAATGTCACACATGAATTCATATAAATCAGGCAAATATTCAAGAGCAGGGGGGGCGATGACATCGACGCGGTCGTCGATGTGCTTACCGGACGCTGACGACGCTGGGGATCGGCACGCAGAAGGTGTTAATTAAACCAAATGACGTCACCATCGTGTAGGATGGACCGACGTCGTTTTTTTTTTACCAGGCGCTGACGACACTAGATCGTTGAGTTGCAGAAAGTAATAATTAAGCAAAATAACGATTGGACAAAATGTCCGATTCGCCCCCTCTGCTGCTCAAATACATCACAAGAAATTATAACTTCAGACCATTCAAACTGTGTACTCTTCTAAAAATCACTAGATCAGTCAGACACAATACTACAAAACGCAAAACAACTTGACTGTCCGACTATATACGCATTAAGTGAAGATAAAAGGAGCAGCAAGCGAAAATTATACTAATTAGAAATATTCATCATTTTAAATAACGGCAAAAATTATATCGCATTCAATATTTTTTTTTTATAGAGAAGTCACAAAAAATGTCAAGAGTTTAAGTTGAAATAAACAATGTTTGTATACAGATAAAATGCCTTATTAGTTAAACCTTTACAATATGATCAAAGCAAATTAAGTTGAAAGATAATGTTAGATAGAATAAAATTGTTAATCTATGGATTTCAAATATTAATTTTTCAGAAATTACGATTAGCAGATTACATTCAATGATGATGACACTGAAATAAAAAGCATAAACTCTGGCATAACATTGTTACGACATTGCAATGTGGGAAATAATCATTTATGTATTTGTTGGGGTACATAGAGAAATATGTATTCCGCTAAATTCACGATAAAACTTTATATTCTCGTAAATTTTAGAAGGTCAATTTTTCATGATTGGAAAACAAAAAAGACTCATAATCTGAGAAGGACAAAGTCAGACTTAAAGCAACAATACCCTTCAGTTAATATAGTCAGTTATAGCGTTATCTATATTTAAATCAATTGTTTGTCTGTTAGTTTAAAAACAATTTTTATTTCATTACATGCTTCATTGCATGTAACATTGTTTGTTGGACTTGACCCTGTCCAAAATTGAGTTCATTTCTACTTGACCTGAATGATTTTTAAAAAAAAAAAAAAAAATTATTTCATTTATGCCAACAACTAATAATAGCTTCATTATTCTCTGTGTGTATGAGTTTACTACAATAATTATTATTCCGGTAAACAAGAAGGAGTAAATACGTTGATTTAGGTCAGGATTTTGGAGATTCCTAAGTGAATTGTATAGGCTATTGTGTTGTAAATAAACAAGGCTCATTAGATCATTCTAGAAGGTCTCTTTCCATTAGGTAATGGTTGTTTTTAGAAAATGCAAATATGACCTGAGGTCAAGCAGAGAACTATATTATCTTGTGACTTTGAGGACTTTACCAGTCATGTTTTAACATCTAGCGCTTTAAGCTGTATTCTGTTGTGACCAGCTTGGGCTGAATTTTAATTTCTTCAAATTATTGTATTCAATTGATTTTTTTCTCTGGAAATACAAACGTGCTCTGACAAAATTCTTGGATTAAGACATTCATTGTAATTTATACTGAATTCAAACCTGGAAAAATATTTATGTGATTCAACAAGAGACTGTTGATACGTCAGCACTTCGCTGACCATAACAGACCCGTCATCGCCTTCAATTTTGAATCTCTTCGGGACTTGAACTCAGTTTTATTCAGGACTTTTTATTACTAGGACTTGTGTCTTTAATTCTTGTATTATTTTTGGATTTGTTTCTTCTTATTTTTCACTTTGTATTCTAGGGAAATAAAATTATTTGTTAAATTTTACAAAACTTGTTGTCTTCACTCTTTTCCGTTACTTATTTTAGTCTCGTAACAATAGAAATGGAAAAATTTGACACAGATTAGAAATTAGTAGTGAGTTTGAAATGATTGTCATGAAATGCTGCAAACTGATTAAAATACAAGTATGTTTTAGACATGTTGGCCAGTTGGTAATTAGTTTCTGAATGTTTTTATGTCGTTTTAAATGGATGACCGAAAGCGGTATTAAAGACATCTTGAGAACTATCCAGAAAGTACAATTGCCTCCATAAATGTAAATCGTGAGAGGAAATTAAAAAGGACAAAAAAGAAAATAGCACGCACTGACTTGAACGAATGGTTGTTTGAACAGTATACCTTAATATTACACAAGAAAGCAAGAATAATTATTTTAACAGGATTATACAAGCCGCGTGGGTGACCAGTGTCAGGAACTGAATTTGACATGTGATCGTTCGAAAAAGACAACAGTAGATTCAATTATATTTCGAAAGTGTTAAATATTTTCTAAATAATGCTTGGGCTGGAAAGGTCAAAACAAAAAGGAACAAAACTAACTCATAACATTATTCTTTTGGAGAAGTGTTTATAATGCGAAGTTTTAAAAAGAAAAGCTTACAATTAAAGGGTTAAAGGTCTACTGGAAAGGTAAACCATTGAATGCTGATAAAGCTAATTAGGCAAAGAATGTTTGATATAATCTTTAAGACTAGAATGTGGGTGGATTTCACTCAGAATAATATCCGAAAATTTGCCAATTTGAATGAAAGTTTCAATAGCACTCACCAAAGATCAATAGACCTTACTTCCATTCAAAAAGATAAGGACGAAAGCAGATAAAAGTATGGATGAACCTAATCAGTTACTAGACAGAAGACACATTTCGAAAGCCTAAATTCATAATAGATGAAACAATTATAATTTCAAATTACAACACGAATTTAAACAATGGAGACCATTCTAATTTTACTAAGGAAACTTTTCTTATTCAGCAAGTGATTTAGCTATGTCAAAGCTAAGACCCATCTGGAGAGACAAGAATATCTGTCTGAAAACTAAAATCAGACTATTGCGAGCACTAGTCATCTCAGTCTTTTTGTACTCATGTGAGGCCTGGACCTTGACAGCAGAATTACAACGAAGAATCGAGGCACTTGAAATGAGATGCTACAGAACCATCCTTGGCATCTCTTACATGGACCACATCACAAATGAAGAAGTGCGTAACACCATCAGGCGCAAAGTAGGCCAATATGAGGACCTCCTCACCACCGTCAAAAAGAGAAAGCTGAAATGTTATGGCCTAGTCACTAGAGCCAACGGTATATCCACAACAGTCCTGCAGGGCAGTGTCCAGGGTGGCAGAAGGAGAGGTAGACAGAGAAAAAAGTGGACTGACAACATCACAGAATGGACCAGGAAAAGTTTTGCGGAGATACAAGCATTGGCACATGATCGAGACAAGTGGATGGAACTGGTCAGATGTTCAGCAGCACAGCGCCTCGACAACCACACTAGGTCAAGAGACTGATGATGATGATGATGATGAATTTTAGTTAACATTGCGGCTTATAATCTAAGAGACATGAAGGGAAGATATAGAAGGCATGTTTAACAAACGAATGTTATCTCTGTAAGACAAACAAATGAAGGAAGATATATAAGGTATGTTTACCGAACGAAGGTTATCTCTGTAAGGCAAACACATGAAGGACGATATAGAAGGCAGGTTTAACAAGCGAAAGTTATCTCTAAGACAAACCATATGAAATTTGAAAAGCTGACAATTTTAACTAAAAACGCAATAAAACACCGGATAGCCGTTATAAACATATACTAGTTAAATATAAACGATATGATGAATCGGTTAACAACTGAAAACTAGTTTACTAATATTATAGCATTAAAATAAACGGAGGATGCACATAGTATAGATAGCGTCACTGAAGAAGATGACGTTTTGAAAGATAATGAATGTAAAAGTGTTGGAAAAACACTTCATTAGAAACTGAAGAAGTTGAGACTTGTATGAAACATGAAATTATTTTTTTATCATAAAACCTGGGGGATAAATGGAAGCACTTCTAAAATATAACCATTGAATAATAAAATGGTGCTCACGAAAATCGTGAAAAGATACCAATAATCATATACATAATTATGTACTCGTATATACAATTCGTTCCAACTTTTCCATCATCAATGAAGTTTCTTTTAAATACGATTTTCACTCTGAACAATATTAATGCTTTCATAAAACCTTCTGATGCAACGAATTACCAACAAGTAAGTTAAATATTTGGGGTTTATTTTATACACAGTATAGTGGAAACAAAACCCAGTACACTTCGCTGAACTATCATTGGCATGTAGTATTAAGCTACTCGAACAAATCAAGTAATCAAAATGAAATGTTTTGGATGTAGTACCATCTGACGTCTCTATATGGTGAGGGTGGGGACCATTAAGTTGGAATAAGATATTTATTTATCAAATAAGTGTCATCTCACACAAACATCTGACCAAAGAAATGCTCGAATTGATTTCAATACGCAACGAAATTTTTCAGAACCCAACAGACGGTAAACAAACTTCATAGATGAATAACATGAAGAGGGAGGAGTTGTCAAATTTAGAAACCATAATGAACAGTTAAAAGTGTTGTTTATTGTGATTTTTAATGCTTTATCGTGTTAGAGGCAACAAATATCGTAGGTGCAATGGTGCCGTATAGTACGTGCCCATAAACCGTAACTATGCTCACAGCTTTTTAGCCCGTATTTGCAACATTTCCATGCATCAAGCATTAATTATAGGTTAAAATCAATTTTTTCGGTGTATCGTGTTGTGTATTTAGTTTTATGGATTAATCTCACCGGATTTGTATCATCAATCGTGGATTAGAAAATGGCCACGTGATGAGCCGTAATACGATACAAACAATTTTCGCCAATGTATTCTACTAAGAAAAAACTGGAGTTTTATACCGAATCTTGAAGCGAGGAACTTGAAATTTATAGCCATCGAAACAACGAACGAATATATAGAACCCCTGAAAACAACGATAACAAACCACAAAACTGATGATATTGTTATGAGCCTTGCTGCGAAAATGGGGCTGATATCCGTCCTTTAGGCTTTTGCAGTTCTCAAGAGTTTGTGATGGAGATCAAAGAATCTCAAAATCCAGACCGATAATTGCTAAGTTCATTCCACACAGCATGAACGTAGACGTGTTGAAGAAAAGGAAAACTTTGAAATTTAGAGGACATCCCCCTCATTTGCGGAGCTGCATCAGTACACACTGAAACATACTGAATTCGTTGGTTAAGCAAGAAAAGACAGAACCGAACAAACAAATTATGGCAAAATATCTATTAATGAGGATCTGACTAGAGCGGCAGAGTCTAACGAGCCAGCAAACTGGAAAATGGACAGAAGATCAAGAATTTCTGAACAGGGGACGGAAAACGTTCCCTTAAAGGAATATCTTTCCCAACATCCTTCACCAAGTCGAAATAGTTCTCTTACTAAGATTCATCCAAGGTGTCAAATCACTTATGCAAACAACCCATTTAGATTTTCTGTATGAAATTTTTCTGCTTTATCTAATTTAATTTCTATGCAGGTATTGGGCGTATAAGGTTCATCTTTGAGCTAGAGCCATGATTCTGCAAATCAACAAAACTATTTTCGCAATAACTAGATCTTCGAGGCATGTGAGTGGCCATGAAAGGTATCGTTCAGGGGTGGTGGTGTTGTTAACCAAATTCAGTTGATATGTGTATCCAATCCAAACGCGCATTACATAATTCAGTCATAGCGCACAGTCTTTACTTCAATCAGAAAAGAGTTGCGCGTTACGTCACAGGCAGTATATAGATGCGCTAGCCTCCGTGCGCTGGGAATTGATGAGACTTAGTTTGAGCATGGCTGAAACAAAAACGACGATGTATTCGGGTGTGCCTGCTGAGGAGACGAGGAGTGATGACAAGGCTAATACCAATGCAACCACCGTTCTACTTCCATAAGAGAATGATGTACATTGGACATTTGCCGATTTTCTTTCCTCTTCGCAAGAATTTATACATTTATCAGTACTTTCAACCCCTTCTCCATCCTTATCTTGAGTAGAAGATTTTAGACAGAGGCAGAAAGGAGAATCACAGAAAAATTTACAACAGTAGAAAAAAAGCATAAAAATAATTTGTCATTCAGCAGCAATAGATGAAAGAAAGAATAGAAGAGAAAACGCAAAGGAGTGAAGAAGGACTGTGAAAGTCAAACGATGAGGTTGCTGCTAGAATGTTTGGCAGAGTATCTGAGAAAAATGTATCATACTTCTTTAACTTGACCCAACAGTGAAAGATCTTCCCGAACCAAACATTTTAACCCTGTCATCATCAACTCTACGATGACTTCCCATGACAGCAGCAGCAGCGATCACTACCAAATCATCCACAGTAGCGGGTGAAAAAGTAGGAATTGGTTGTGGCAAGGATATAAGGCAGTTAAAGATCACTGCGTCCAGATCATGGGGTTGTTAAAAGCAATAGAACAGTCCGTTTCAGGGCCACCCACATCTAAGGGAAAGGGAGATTACTCAAAGATTGCCAAATTATGTAAAACTTAAATCCTTTTCCCATGCTGTTTGAATGATGTACGTGCTTGAGTGCGTGAGTGTACGTCCTCGTCATAAAAATCAAGACCAAGAGAAATTTGTTTTTTCTTTCTGGTATATTCTTTTTTCAAAATCACAATGAATAATCTAACTCTAAGACACTCACCCTATATATGAGGTATCCGCTGCGTCTAAAATCTTGCATAATGAAATTTTGCAATCAGGATGAAACTATAGAACGATTTCAGTGAGAAAGAAGAAGAAAGCAAGATGTAAGGAAAATAAATTAAGAACCCACAATGTAACATATCACCTCGCACACAAGCTGAAGACTTGGCTCAAATTCATAGCAGGGATTTTTAAGGTGACATGAGCGAGCCTGAATCAACACCTTCCATGTCTGCGCCCAGACTATGAGAGTCTACCTCTAACGAAAGTTAATCAGCAGCATCCGAAATATATTGCCACATTCAAGAGACGGATAAATGCACCCCCATACAATTTAGAACCACAGCATAAACTTACACGATGAAGTTAAAAGATTTCAAGTCCGAAGTGCTGCTCTAAAAATCAGAAGTTTTCGTCACCGATTTGTGGGATTCCTTGTTAATCACACTGAAATGAAGATGCCGAGCCAAATAAGACGATCGACTGAGACTCTTTTGTTTATTTGGTTCCTTGTTTCCAAGTTATATTATGTGAATTTTTTTATATATCAAGGCCTTACACCATAATAATAATAATAATAATAATAATAACAACAACCCTTCAACCGCATCCACCCCTGTGATTTCAGATCCAAATCTAACAACCGCAGATTAAAATCGCCCATTAGAAGTTAAAACAATAGAATTGCATAGACCGTCCTGCACTCCAAAACTCTCTCCTTTTGCCGAAGAAGGCATATGCCAGGCTTTACAAACCAATCTTCAGAATTTATTGCATTTCGCTTGGTCAAATAACGAGATAAAGATCTCACCAAAATGAACATGAGTTCGCATTTGAAAGACGGAAATGTGCAGAAAGCAAGAACAAGAAATGATATAACAACGTGCCATGCGCAAGCGCAATATTAAAAAATGAATAACCTGGTTTGAACAGCAGCAACCATTTTTTCATTTTACACGTATGAGAACTAGTTCCTTACATAACTGGCATGACCCGCTCTGACACCATACCGTATATAACTAAATAAAAATAAATCACTTTTGCAGAGGAAGAGGCTAATGAAAGCAAACTTCGAGCTACGTAAAAGAGAGTGAATGCTTTGTTGATGAACTCTGTTGATATGATGACAGAAAAAAGTAAATTGGAATTATAATGATTGAATGATCATGGTTGGATATTTATTGATATGAAAATTGTTACATATCCACTCACAAAGTTAACATAAAGTTTGATTTTATTTACTTTGTGAGTGATTAGGTAAAATTTACACATCGAAAAATATAACCAATCATGATCCTTTAATCCTATTGACCAAAACCATTTTTATTATTTACCTTGGAAGCAAAGTGTCAATCAAGACAAAGAAAATAACTATTTAGAGAAACCCGGGTAAATCGGATAGTTAGGTGCTGTGACAGTCCTTATTTTAAACTTTTTCAGCTATTTAAATTTAGTATGAGACTTAACAAAACAACTCACTGTCATGGTTAACCAACTATCTTTTAGGTTAGACAAATAAAATGTAAGAAGAATTTTTTAAATAATATATGGGCGTCTTTAAATAAATTTCCGGGCCGTTACAGCAATTGTTTTCATTGTGTATACATTTAGTAACATTTTCAATTCGGCTTTGTTTTTAAACCAAATAGAGATCAGTTTAGAAGAAGAAAAAAATATTGATGCAGGCGAGGTATACATGTTAACATCATACATGTAGATGACTTCGTTAGATTTAATGTTATTATAGCAGGTTTTCATATAGTTTACTTCTATGCACGAAATGCTTACCTACCTTCCATAGGAAACTCAGGGATTTGTATGACACACTACTAACGATATTCCTTTGACTTCAACTTGTTAGAATTTTTCTTTCCATGTATCAAGTGTCAGTATTCTAGAAAGAATTGACCATGGTCGGGAGGGCGGAAACCTGTTTTGTCTTTAAGAAACAAATGCCTTTAATTTTACCAAAGTATACTGCAACTACTTTGCAATGAATGTTTTGCCAGATGAATTCATTCCAATCTCAAGCTTGGGTGTGGTCCACTTACTAATCATGGTTTTAAATATATATCTTTTACTGCATCTAGCTGATTTCTATATTTAGTCAACTTGCAGAAAGGTAACTGGCTTTTTCACTTCCATATCATTTTGTAAATGCACTGTATCCAAGGTAACTTTGGAATATAATCTACTATATGCAAATTCAAAACAATGTCTATAGCATCCATTCTTTTTCCATTGTATATTGTCCACATAGTTGTGAACATGATAAATATCCCTTAATAAAACGCAATGTCTCTTTCATCGTTTCATATTGAGCTGGTGGATGTCTTATACACAAACAGAAAGAAAAAGTTTTAAGAAATTTTTTGCGTGCTATAATAAAGAAAGATTGAAAGGTAAAACTTTGAACGAGTGAACGAGCTCCTGTCAGTTGATAAATACAACAGAACCGATTTTTTTTCCTCATCACGAATGACAATTTTTGTATCAATTGTCCCAGGTTGCATTGGCTTTTTAATACATTCCCTTAGAAAACGGTTAAAACACGAAACTATGCAAGATAGATCTAAATTTTCACTTATAATTTTCTCAAACAAAATTGTTTAGTCTATATCACTACTCAGAAAATCCGATATAATCCGTACATCGGCCATTTTGTTTACATTACATTCATTGTCTGTAGTCTGGTCCCGGCTCGCAAATGCCAATAACTGTCGAAATTACATGCACGAGTACGACGTGGAACCAATCTATCTGACCAAACATAGTTTTATTTACACAGATATCCGATTGTGTTTGCATTGACTCACATGTACATTATATCAGTCAGCGGTAGGGAACTTTTTTGCAGAGATACGACTGACTCTATCAATATTAAGCAACGGTTTCTGAACATGATAAATGACCTTCGCTATCATTCATTCATTCAGTAGATATTGTAGAGCATATAAGATTAGGCACGTCAGACCCACTATCGTGACCCACAATTGATACGTTTATGCTAACATGGAGACCATACAAACTGTTAAACAAATGTATAATTAGAATCTATATCTGGGAAAGAAACGTTGACAAACTTGCAAGACTAAAATGAAAACTTTATATGGTCGTACAACTAGATTAAACTACGAAGCAAAACATAAACATTCTGATTCTCTCAACACGCGAAAAAAGGAGTTCAATATCATAGAGCTCGTTTGTTGTCTAGTTAAATTGTATACTGTGTGCCATCTACGCAAATATTTGAATAAATATTTCAGCTCTGGTTAAAAGTCTTCCCTCAGATATAACATTCACAGGCATTGTTTTAAAATGTGTAGTAACAACATTGTTTTTCGAAAAGAAATGTCACAGTTGTTAAATTCAAATTGATTTGAAGACAAAGCGGACACGACTAAAATGTTATGTAAAAATTAAAGTTCACTGTATTGAACAGGAACTCGAAGAGTGATTATCGAGAAGTAATAAACTTACCTTCATATGCTGTTAGTATAATCCAACTTTATTTACTGAATATATTACATACGGCAGTATCTGCAAAATGAGTATTATAAAAAAATAAATGCATGAGTTATAAGATAATTAAACAAGTATATGTCCATAAATGTATGTCTTAAATTTAAATCTGTAGCTTATTTATAAATGACCTAGAGCATTAGGCATTATAGGCAAACTTAATTGAGGCCCTAAAGGCAAACTTAATTGATGCCCTAAAGGCAAACTTAAATGATGCCCTATAGACAAACTTAATTGAGGCCCTAAAGGCAAACTTAGCTGAGGCCCTAAAGGCAAACTTAATTGATGCCCTTAAGGCAAACTTAAATGATGCCCTATAGGCAAACTTAATTGCTGCCCTGAAGGCAAACTTAAATGATGCCCTATAGACAAACTTATTTGATGCCCTAAAGGCAAACTTAAATGCGGTCTGAAAAGGCAAATTTAATTGCAGCCTTATAGGCAGATAACAATTAGGCCTTAGAGGCAATCTTAAACCAACTTTTTCCATCGAAAACCACTACCATCATCGTCGATGCCGAGATCATAGCTTTCCTCTCTGTTTTCTCGTACATTAGAGCAAGGTAATTTTAAAGAAAATAAACATTGTAAAATTTAATTGTTATTTTTCAATGTTTAATATTTTAACTTCTGCATATTTTATACATAGTATTATCGGATCGATCCTAATTTATTTATTGATTGAGGAAACGAGCTTGAGTTATTTGTATTCATCATCAGCAAATACGAGCCTGGCTATCGACATAACGAAGAACTTTATTCATTGAACAACTTAGAGCTGAAAAAAATACAAAAACATACTTTTGATACATAGATTTGACTTTTTGTGGAGGAATGGGGGAGAGGGAAGCATCCAGCCACTTCTCATGAGCAAGCAGTTTTTGTGATCGTTTGCAAAACGCATTTATTATAAAAGCTTTGTTAAGTATGTGTCATCTCATCCGTAGGTCCCAATCATAGTAAGTTTGAAGAGCAACAAAGGCGATTAATTAAAGAAAAAGGAACCCTATTGTAAGGAATTCATTTGTTTCACATTACTTTGCAGGGTGGAAGCACGGGATGAGTTCGTGCACACGCAATTTGAGACAAAAACATGCACAAGTAAATACGCGAAAACATACTTGATGTTGCTGTTGTTGTAGGGTTTAACGCCATTTTTCAGCACACGATAGGCTATACATGGCGGCCAGTATTAATGGTGGAGGAAGAACCTGGGAAAACCCCGGAAAGAACCACCGACCCACGAGAAGCTACTGGCAAGCTTTCTCACATACCCACATTGGCCGAATCCGAGACTCGAACCCATGCAGACAGAGGTAAGATGGCAGTGATCCGTAACGGAGAGCGCTTTAGACCACTCGGCCACTCGGGGCCCCGAAAACATACTTGAACTTACATGTGTAGACATATGACTCACATCTCAACACCATGTGGTAAACAAACGTATTCGGTGCAATAGATTAGGTACACCGACGATCACACCAACTCGTTTGTGAATTGCCTTTTTCAGTCAGTTCTTTCTCGATTTCTTGTGTATCGCGACATAACAATTCTTCTGTCGAACGCTTGCCTCCGTTTTCGATCGTTTTTCCATAAAATGCTCTAGGATTTCTGTAGTAAAGCGTCCGACTTCTGCTGAAAGCGTTGCAAGTGTTAAAAGCTTTTGTGTTGGTATCATATTAATTTGGTCGTTTGCTGATAGTTTTTCTATCTAGCTGTGATATTTTATCTACAACAACATTAGTTCCATCTATTATTTTTTGAGATTATCAATTATGGGCTTTAGATCTCTCTTGTCGATATCGCCGAACTTGTATTATCTTAATACTAATATAGGATACAGATCTATATTTTCCATAGCAGATGTTTTATGTGCTTAATGCTATCCAACATATACTGTAGAACTCTGTGGTGGAGATGAGATGTGTTTACAGCCATGCAAAATATAAGAGGATTCCTTATATAATCTGGTTGAAATGATTAAATTCATTTTTGGACTTCTTTTACAGGAAAGGAACTAAGAGAGCGTTGTATTTCCACAATAATCTACGACTGTTTTGGCAGTATTATACTTTATATGTTTTAGAAGGAAATTACTCGACTTTTACTGCCTGTATATCCACTAGCTCCGCTTCCGTATCTGTACTTGGACTTGCCGGTGGTTTTCTATTTCCGTCGACACGGTGTCTACCTCAGCCATTGCTAGTCGTTTATCCTCTAAAAGACCGCTTGTGCCGCCTCTAGAAGGTCTGAATTGACACGAATTCACGATTGCGGCCGTAACTAGTTTATCTTATCTGTGCCCCCAGTACCACTGGTTACCATTGATATAACTCCAACAACGAATCTGATTGCTGTGCTATAATAGTTGACATAATAGTGATTCCTGCCACAAACAGACCAACGGTGGCTGCCACTGCGTTTCCGCAATTATCATCTATGACCATACATATGAGTTTATATTTCACCATTAGTGCTATTCTCTTGGTGATATCGTCTCGTACTTGTTGTTCCACTTCGATTATTTACTCACTTAGCTGACATTGAAGGTCTATCATAATTCTTCTGTTAATAATGTCATCGCGAGGCATAATTGCTCAACAATCTTGCCATGGTCAGGTGCAACATGCACACGCACTTCGAAACCATTATCCTTTCTGACTTGCAACCTCCATACAATCGTAGAAAATATCTTCCTGTTGAATACTTAAATTTACCACAATTGTGCATTCTGTTGCACCAGGTTAAATTAGAACGATACTGATTGTGCCCTTGGTTTATGTCTAAAACGGCTGTACTCGTTTTAGCCAAAGAAGTCTTACACGGACAAGTGAGTCCTTCTTATAATAGTTCAGGTTTTTTTTCTTCTTATTAGTTAAGTCAATGTTGGCGCAACATAATCAACCAGAAACTCAACCGAGATGGATTTGAGCATTCATATTACATCAATGTTGTAGACACAATCCCCGAGTGTATTCACACCTGTCGGTGTAGTCAGCGAACACCTGTTTTCACGTGTTAATGCGGTAAGTAGTGAATGGGGTCACTATAGGGACAATGGGAATTAGCATTACAGACCTCCCCTGGGTCACTATAGGGACTATGTAAATTTAACATGGGTAAAATTGCTGGGTCACTATAGGGACAAGGGAATTTAACATGGGGGAATAGAGTGTGGGTCTATCTAGGGACAAGGGGAATTTAACATGGAACTATAGTTTGGGTCTGTCTAGGGACAAGGGGAATTTAACATGGGAATAAATCGTGGGACTGTCTAGCGTCAATGGAAATTGAACATGGGAAAAATTGCTGGGTCACTCTAGGGACAAGGGGAATTGAACATGGGAATAGAGTGTGGGTCTGTCTAGGGACTAGGGGAATTTAACATATGGAAATTGAACATGGTGGGTCTGTATAGCGTCAAGGGGAATTGAACATGGTGGGATTGTCTAGGGACAATGATGGTAGACGGTCAAACACAACAGAGACAGAGACATACATACACTAGTACAAGCGTGAGATTTATATATAAAGCATTACCAAGACCTGAAATCTTGCTGGGGTGTTCAAAAATTTGCATAATTGTAATGATGCTATAAATAGCTACAATCAAGGAAATGCTCAACGACAAAATGGATGTGACTAAAAGTAACGCTAAAATGACGAAATTGTCCCAGAATTTAAAGGAAAATAAACATATCCCCGAAAATTAAGTTACAATGGTTTAGACTAAAATGGATAAAATTAGTAACTACTTACAATATCAACTTGTGTGTCGATCGTGGATAAACACCCTTGTATCTATTTATAGCTATAATCAGCTAAAATTCCTATGAAATCCCACTATCTATTTATACTACAACTTGTAGGTTATTCCTTTGGAAAACCCCACTATCTTTTTATAGCCTCAGCTTGAGTGACGTTCCTGTTTATGAACTCTAGCACATATGTATAGCTACAACCTGTGGAAAACCCCAAGTCCATATTTATAGTATCAAAAGTTCCAGCGTCAGTGACGTCACTGTACTGGAAACTAGGGGATAAATGGCAACAGTGTTGCAAGTGGCTGACCTGAATACGCGCTACCGTAGGTAGGTAGGTAAAATGTATTTGATAGGGATAAAGGGAGTTTTATAGGGACAGAGACCAATACACACACACACACACACACACACACACACATACACACAGACACACACACACACACACACACGCACACCACAGAGGGAAGAACAAAAAACAAACCCCAAATATACTATCCACACAAACGTACGCGAACGCATACAAACCCCAAATATACTATCCACACAAACGTACGCGAACGCATACAAACCCCAAATATACTATCCACACAACGTCGCTAACGCGTACAAACCCCAAATATTCTATCCACACAAACGTACGCGAACGCATACAAACCGTAAATATACTATCCACACAACGTCGCTAACGCGTACAAACCCCAAATATACTATCCACACAAACGTACGCGAACGCATACAAACCCCAAATATACTATCCACACAACGTCACTAACGCATACAAACCCCAAATATAATATCCACACAAACGTACGCGAACGCATACAAACCCCAAATATACTATCCACACAACGTCGCTAACGCATACAAACTCAAAATATACTATCCACACGGAAGGGAGGGAAAACAAAACCAAATATACTATCCATACAAACGTACCCGAACGCATACAATTCCCAAATATACTATCCACACAACGTCGCTAACGCGGACAAACCCCAAATATACCATCTACACTCGGGAGGAAGAAGAAAAAAACAACCAAATATACGATTTACATAACGTACGCGAATACACACACACACACACACACACACACACACACACACACACACACACACACACAGGGAAGAGGAAAAGAACAAACCCCAAATATACTATCCACACAGAAGGGAGATAATGCTAACCTCAAATATACTATCTACACATGGAAGAGGAAGAATGCAAATCCCATACCTACTATCCACACGGAGGTGAGATGTAAAAAAAATAATCCCCATATCTACAATCTACGCAGAGGGAAGAAGAAATAAATAACCCAATATACGCTATCCTCAAAGAGGGAAGAGGAAAAAAGCCATAATATACTAACCACACAGAGGGAAGAAGAAAAGCATTATACTCTATCCACACGGAGTGAAGAAATAACCCTTTATATATATTATCAACATAGAATGAAGAAAATAACCCATTATATTCCATTAACACAGAGTGAAGAAGAAAAAGTTTTTTGAAAGCACCTAAACCCTCACCTGCAATGACCAACTCTGCCAAGCACCTACACCCCACCACACCCCCAACACTACAAAACCCATTTAACCCGTTATTTTATGGCATCAGTGTCTGATTTAGGAAACATCAAGACACAAAATGATGGATGAATAGACTGACTATTGTTTACCGACTTGCATGCCTAAAGAGCGTGCGTGAAGGAAAACATCCTTTCATTTCAATTCTAACTAAAACATGTTCCAGAGGGATAGAGAGAGGTGAAAGAGCACAATTTCATAAAGTGTGAGTAAAAAACAAAACACGTCATCCTTATTATAGAACGTCAAGACTAAGAGACACTTACGTTTTCTTTCTGGTCTGTTCTCGTTTAGAAGGTAGTGTGAAATTTCTCATCAGGGCCAACGCATCGGCTCACATTGTCAATTTTTCCATTTCCATGTCTTTACTGGCACACGTTCTTCATCATCTTCAATTTCTTCTTCTTCTGAATCCCTCTTCTCTGTTTCGTTTTGTTTCTGTTTCTTCTCTTTACTCGTAGGGCACTCTGAATCCCAGTGTCCTTTCTCCCGACAGCGATATTAGGCATATTGACTTTTGTCTCTCTTTCTTAGACGAAGCAGGTATTCTGGAGATAAATACCCATTTACCTTTGCAGATATAGCAAACTTCATCAGCACTTACACACTTTCGTATGACTCTCATCAAATCAACGACCAAAAGAGTAAGTTTTGTTGCCACTTTCGCCTGTGAATTGTGCTTTCGTATGACTTTTAGCAAATATTTGACCAGCAGGTCGATCTGTGCTGACTCTTCCATCTTCTTGATTGTTTGAGAGTGGAATGAATACTCTGACGCTAAGACACTCTCCCTATGTACAGGGACCTGCTGCGTATGAAGCCTAGTCAAATGTAATTTTGCAATAATATGAAACGATTTCATTGATAAAGTAAAAGGCAATGACGTGCCGTGTCGCCTCACACAAGAGCTGAAGTGTTAGCTCAAATCCGTGTCAGCGATTTCGAAGACGACATAACTGAACTTTCATCAATGTTCTCCACATTTGCCACAAAACCACGAGTCCTGATTCACGCCAAAAGAAATTTCGTTCAGTCCGTAAAATATAGTATCACATCTGAGAAATGCAAAAGCGAACTTCCAGCAAACTGAGAACGACGACTTACACCTACAACGTAAATGTGAGTTCAAGTAGTGCGTAAAACGTAGTCAAATTAAATTTTTATAGTCAAGACGAAACGATCTCTTTTCGAACAAGAAAGCAGACACCAAGCGACAATGGCGATCCGTGTCACACAACACTTTTCAAAATGTACATTATCAGAGGTTTGTTCTAGCGATCTGCACGGTTAAATTAAATGTTGATGTATTTTGCAATAAGACGGACACAATTTCCATGGGATCGCCCATGGTACGATTGTTTGTGCATTAGTTTAATTTTTAAAAATATTTTTTTTATATGAATCGCCTATAGGATAGACTCAGTAAAGCATGGCCATTCTCGTCACTGTCTGAATAGCTACTCAAGTCAATTCGAAGCGAACGCGGTAAGAAAATAAGTATAGCCAATGAAATGGCTTACAACGGGTGATGCATTGTTTTGTTCTAGGACTGTGTGGCATAATTATCCCTATGTTCTTGCGTTGTTACCATTACAGTGCAGACAGACTGAAATGTGAACTTACAAGCCCTCTTTGTGTGTGTTGTACCATTTCTTCTTACTGCATCGTACTTCTTACTGAGCGTCACAGTATTGGTTCGCGTTTTCAAGCTGACCATTTTTTTATATCTCACTTAAACATTTTAACATAAACACTCACACTCACATCGGTAGAGTCAGAACAGACGTGTTACAGTATTGAGGGGCATGTTATCTTTTTTTTTTCTCAAACTAATAAATTTGGGGTTTGTATGAAGTAAAGAACCGAAAGTACAGTGAACCTCAAGGATGATGACCCAATCTGTCTGTCTATTGATGCGTGTATTTACTTAAGAAGAAATATGACCTCTAAAACACAAACAGATACGGCAAGCATGATTAGAATGAACACAACGATGTTTTCCTTCACGCCCGTGTAATTTAGAGTTTCAATCCTCTTTGAAGACAAACTTGGTCTCCTTTTGTAGGGCTTGAAATACTAAAAAAAACTGAAAAATCTTAAGCACTTTGCTATAGATAATTTCATCAACAGACTAAACAACATAAATAGCGTTACAACAATAGAAAGTCTTAAATCTTCTATCAAAAAGAAATGCATCAAAAAAATTAAAGATTAACGATAACTAACCAATGAAACCGAATTTAACAAAGGCAATGACATGTGAAGAAATGCCTCTCACTTTGGAAAGGTAGGCGAATGTATTCTGTCATGCACCATCAACTTGAAAAAAATTTATAAACAGAGAGAAACCGGAATTTAAAATTCAGTTGTTTTTTTCTTCAAAATTGTTTCGTTTCTTTTTTCTTTTTTTGGAACAAATCTAAGCTCTAATATAGAGTGGAAAAGGGAAAATGCACATACAAGCTTTGATATTTCTGAAAAAATGAGGGGATATTCCTAACGTTCATAACCACCTATATATGCTTGGACTTGTCTGTGACTTATCCACAAAACAAGATGTACATATTTCTGGTCAAGCTGCAAGTGTGTGCGTGTTTTTGAAAATGGTAAAAATTGGATATACAATTTTCTCGTGACACTTATAAAGTGAAGAGTCTGTGCAAGTGTCAAAAGCCAAAGTCATATAAGTTTTGTATTTTGTACGGCTTGTAAAGATTTGCACTTTAGAAAATGTGAAGTATCACAAGTTATTATCACAAACAGAAGTGGAACATAGGGGCTTGCAAGAAAGAAAATTACCCAGACAGTTGGTGTCATCAAGAGTGCTAGAGACGGTACCCGAACTTGCTTGCTTGCTTACTTGAATTAAAGTGATTTTCGCTCTAATGGAGCATGTATCACTGGTTTAATAACGCACCGCGTGATTTTTAATTACTCCTGGGGAAGGAAAGAGAGCCTCATCCCCCAGGCTTTTAGGTACTCACAGACTATTTTTAAATTTAGCCACTTAGGTGTAGGACTAACTAGTCCTTAACAACCTGACTGAAAGGCTTTAAACATGAATGGGAATTGTCTCACCACACACTCATTTTTCTGTCCGAGCGTGGTAAAGGAGGAAAAAGGTGCTCAGCAAGACAGCCGTGGATATTAAGTACTCACCAAAACGCTAGCCCGTACTTATTTCAAATCAAGTCGTGTCACCAAACGCAGAAACCGTAAAGTGGGCAAAAGACGTGTCAAAGAAGTCAAAGTACGTTGGAAAGGATATCCGCCCAGTTTTCATTCTTGGATCGACGCTTCGCACGTCATCGACTATAAAAAGAAGTGACCATCATTCCCTTTCACACAGATTCAGCTACTGCGATCACTCCTTCACCCAATTCTTCTCTGCAAGATTTAGAAAAACAACCCTTGTGGGTGTGGTATGGAGAACGTGTGCCTAAAACGCAAATCGTCTTTTTCTGCCAAACCTTCGTGGTGTATTGTGTCATCGGTGGAGCCATGGCCGATTTGAGTTTGCAGCAAGGAGACAAACAATTGTGGACCATTGTATTGAGCAGTTGCATCGGTTACCTGCTTCCTAATCCCTCCCTGAAATTCTTCTCGAACGGGAACAACGGGAACCTTGTGTCCAGTGTCAGTGCCAGTCACCACTCCAACAACAACCCCATTTTGGGCGGAGACACTCCTCTGACTTCCAGTAACACCTCAGACAGCCACAAAACTCTGGAATTATGAGCAATAACAACCAATTTTACTTAACCTTACCCAGTGACAGTTCCATGGAGGTGTTTCCCAAGAACACGTTGTGCTGTTACACGGTCAAATTACCTCAGACCATCCAGTTAGATCACGAAGCCCATTGGGAAGTGGCTTTAGTGGAAATCATTCACCCAACACAAATCAAAAACATCACCGAAAAGCAAAACACTTTCGAGGTGGAAATCCTGAATGCCCAATTGGAGGAAGAAATCAATAAAATCGGGTTTTTAGGGGACACAAGACCAGCCAGCAATCCAGCCTTCATTATCTACACCTTGAAAATTCCTTCAGGTTATTATTTTAGTGGTGAACATTTGGTGGACACTATTGCGGACAGGTTCAACTTAGCCTTTGGCAAAGCACTGAACAGAGACAAAAAAAGTGTGAAGATTGAGTACCATAAAGTGGCTCATCGTCTCGTGATCAAATTTCAAGACACATTGTCTCTCAGGTTCAATGGTAGTTTGTTTGAAATTTTGGGTGGACATGCAGAAATGGTCGCAAACAATTTGAGCCCCAAGATCAAAAGTAATATGGATTTTCACAGAGCTTTTGGAAACCCTGTAGAACTGAACCAAGGACTTAATTTGATCTTTGTGTATTCCGATGTGGTGGAGTACAACGTGGTGGGACACACCTCTGTTCCGTTACTGCGTGTCATTCCTTTCAAAGTGGATAGTACCACAAACAATGACCAGGAAGGTGCAAACACCTATCACGTACACCGTGAATTTGTACATCCTCACTATTTGCCCGTCAGTAAGTCGTATTTAGATACTCTCAACATTGCTATAAAAGGAGATCTGGGACAAAATATTCCATTCTCCATAGGGAAAGTTACAGTGAAACTCCATTTTCGAAAACGGTTCTCTAACGAATTGCAAGTCAAGACAACGACGAGTGACATTTTCACCCTATAAAATCCGGCCGGATGCGTGTGGAATTTCAGTTTGCAGAAAATCTACGCGCAGATAATACGGTGAACGTCCTCCTGTATGCTGAATTTGACAATACCATATAAACCAACAGTTTGAGAGAAGTCATTCTACACTATTATAAGTCATGGAAGACTTTTATCAGTGTTTATATAGTAGGGATTCTTTGGACATGGAATATGAAGATCCTGAGGAAGGAGAACCCCAAGACAAAGACGAAGAAGTCATCATGATGAAGTCTAGATGGCCAGAACAAGAATCACATTTAGTTTCCTGTTATGCTATAGTCTTGAGAGAAAAAAATTAAGGAATCGATCAAGAAAGATTGCTATGGATGTCATAACGATCATCCCAGTCAAATTCAACACGATAAATGCCTGATGCTGAGTCAAGAAGAAAAATTGGACGAATATCTGGACGAAGCTTGGAGTCTCATCTCGGACAAAGACGTGTTACAACAGTGGTATAAAGGCTTGCGTGAATATTATTGTCTTCCATTAACAACTCAATAGATCCATCGCATCGAAGCTCTCTTGGATCAGAGTGGGGAGACAAGGCGAAGAAACGGTTACTTGTCAGACATTTTCAAGCAAAAAGTCAGGATCGAATTGATCACTTATCATTACCTGTGAAGAAAAAACCCACACGAAGCAGGGATACCTGGGAACTTTATTACCTTTTGAACCACAGTTCGTACACTGCTTCTTGGAATCCTGTCGTCTGTGCTAAAGATGAACTCCCTCATTGCACACCTCAAAACCATCAAGCTTATGTGATCAACACGGACGACACTCATCTCCCAGGAACCCACTGGGTAGCCGTCTACTTTCCTCAAGAAGGATGTGTGGAATATGTCGATTCGTATGGATTGCCCCCTTTGGAAGACGATATCATCGACTTTATGAGAAGAAATGCTCAGACCACACGATTCAATAATGTGAAATTACAAGGCACAGATTCCTTGGTGTGTGGACAATATTGTGTGTATTTTCTGCATCATCGTAGTCTGGGCTATTCTTTAGAACATTTAGTGACTTATTTTGATTGTCATTCTTCTAGAAACGATGAGAAAGTAGATCGATGGTTTTGTGACCAGTATGCTTATCTTTTGTCTCAAGCTAGGAAACGTAGTGTCCATCAATTGCCTAATGACATACAACAGTGGAAATCACAATTTCATTCACAACGTTGTCAGCCCTGTCCAAAATAATGTGTGAGTTGAAAAAAAAATTTGTGATTAGAAAAAAATGTTTGATGTTATATTGTTGGATTATTGTTAAAAAATGTTAGAGTTGTTTGTTAGTGTTAAGTAGTTTGGAATAAAAATGTTGTGTTTAGAAGAAAAAATGCCTTTGTGGTTTGTTTAACTATAGGTATCCTGATTCATGCTCTTTGACTTCTCTCTATCCCTCCCATAACACTAATTCACAACGTTGTCAGCCCTGTTTAAAGTAGACTGTAAATTGAGAAAAAATGTTTGTCATTTGTTTAGAAAATGTTTGATGTTATAATGTTGAATTATTGTTAAAAAATGTTAGAGTTGTTGTTGTTTAGTATTAAGTGATTATTGAATAAAAAATGTTATGTTTTGAAGAAAAATGCCTTTGTGGTTTGTTTAGCTATAAGACTGTTTGATTGATGCTCTTTCATTTCTTACTATCCCTCCCATAACTCTATTTGAACGGTTCGGCTCGAAAACCGTGGAGGGATGTTTTCCTTGACGTCTTCGCTTTGACTTTAAAGCCGGGGTAGCCTCCAGTTTAACCATCTATTGTCGACTCATCCTCCTACGAAGATGTGCTCCAAACTAGCTAAGCTAAACGAAGCCTACGTGAATTTGCACAGGGTCAGACACAGTCTGATACCGAAGCCAGAAGAGATAGAGAATGTGAGAATGCTAAAAGTCACTGAAGACCTGATAGAAGAGCTCTTCAAGGAGGAATTCAAGAAGGAGAAAGAAGAATGGACGGAGAAGTACAGACTTCATAAACAGCAGAGAGACCAGCAACAGCAGCAGCAGCATGAACCTGACAGAGGCTTTGTCAACGGTTGTATCGACACCAAAGAGTTCTTCTTCTCTTTCCGAAGAAGCAGACCTTATCCTGTGAGAAAGCCTGTCGTCAGAAGAGGCCGCCATCTTATAACCCAAGCGATCGCCATAGCTTCAAGTTCCCCCCCAAAAAAAATTTCAGGGCTACCCCATACTCTCGAAAAGAAATAACATTCCATTGCCTATGATATGTTAGTCAGTTAGAAGAAAAAATACAGAAGTGAGTCTATCAGCACATGATTTCTTTATCTTGGTTAGAAAGTGTGACTCTAAGTTGTTCGTTTCCGTCGCTTATCAAAATTTAAAAAATAGTAATGTTCTGTAAAAAGTGAGTGAGTGTTTCTTTTAGATCTGTGCGTTTTTTTTTGTTGGTGATAATATGGATAATGTAAGTTCGGGTACAACGAAATTAAAAGAATTAGGCCCAGAACTCGGTGTGGAGGGAAGAAATATACGCAACAGCAGCGGGAGCAAGAAATGCAGACCTAGCCAGTTAGCACTCCACCCACCTCGAGAACACAAAAAACATCTAGTCAACAGCCGACTATACCTAACAAACAACCCGCCCCGGAAAGAGTGGTGGCAAAACAAAGGGCCAATTATGTTAGACAAACGGTATGGCAAACTCAAATGTAATTATCGGAGACACTACGTTCTTTTCTCACTCCGATACTACAGGCAATCTCAGCTGAAAGAACAACCACAAGAACAATAACAGCGACAGACACCATAGCAGCGGATTTGAAACTATCTACGTCAACTGAAGAATTGGTATCAGAACCAGAAGAGGAAATTGAGGCGGTTGAGGAGGAGGAGGGGGACGCTGAACCTCGTTGAGAAGTAGACCGAAATGGGGCAAGATCAAGCATTGTATGACGTCAACAAAGCAGGGCAGTTTATTAGAGCCATACAATACGTTGCCTACAAATCTCTAGACACCTTTAAACCAAGACCTTCTCAATGGGGATTAGGGGTCAGAGTTCTTCCCCAATTCTACAGACAAGCCTGCACTGGATACCCCCTCAGTCAACTGGTAGAAGCCGCTGCTTACATTACCGCCCATCATGGCTACGCATTTCCTGATATCAAGAATCATGAGACTAGGAGTGCGGGAAAGAACGTGAAAGCAAAAGAGAGACGTGTTACCTTCTTACAGAAAAAAAAAAAGATTTTTTTAGGGCTCCAAAAGATTGCTTATTATTAAATAGGGAACCATATTTGGCTTGGTATCCCTCCTTGACTAAACTATTCTCGAAACAAACTTGACCCATTGGAACACCTCAACAAACTTAACTTTTTAAACCTAACAGTGACCAAACTGGTATATGTCGCTTAGACATAATAATTTAAATAAGATCAGTATCGCTATTTTTATGTACACTAAGTACTAATATTAGACAGATATGTTAGGAAGTAGGAAATTTAACAGACTCGTTAGATTTGAACTAATTGCTCAGATGGTTAACACATTATTGGTACTTTATATTGTCCATTAGCAAAAACGGGACTTGATTTGAAATAAGTACGGGCTAGCGTTTTGGTGAGTACTTAACATCCACGGCTGTCTTGCTGAGCACCTTTTTCCTCCTTTACCACGCTCGGACAGAAAAATGAGTGTGTGGTGAGACAATTCCCATTCATGTTTAAAGCCTTTCAGTCAGGTTGTTAAGGACTAGTTAGTCCTACACCTAAGTGGCTAAATTTAAAAATAGTCTGTGAGTACCTAAAAGCCTGGGGGATGAGGCTCTCTTTCCTTCCCCAGGAGTAATTAAAAATCACGCGGTGCGTTATTAAACCAGTGATACATGCTCCATTAGAGCGAAAATCACTTTAATTCAAGTAAGCAAGCAAGCAAGTTCGGGTACCGTCTCTAGCACTCTTGATGACACTAACTGTCTGGGTTATTTTCTTTCTTGCAAGCCCCTATGTTCCACTTCTGTTTGTGATAATAACTTGTGATACTTCACATTTTCTAAAGTGGAAATCTTTACAAGCCGTACAAAATACAAAACTTATATGACTTTGGCTTTTGACACTTGCACAGACTCTTCACTTTATAAGTGTCACGAGAAAATTGTATATCCAATTTTTACCATTTTCAAAAACACGCACACACTTGCAGCTTGACCAGAAATATGTACATCTTGTTTTGTGGATAAGTCACAGACAAGTCCAAGCATATATAGGTGGTTATGAACGTTAGGAATATCCCCTCATTTTTTCAGAAATATCAAAGCTTGTATGTGCATTTTCCCTTTTCCACTCTATATTAGAGCTTGGATTTGTTCCAAAAAAAGAAAACAGAAACGAAACAATTTTGAAGAAAAAAACAACTGAATTTTAAATTCCGGTTTCTCTCTGTTTATAATTTTTTTCAAGTTGATGGTGCATGACAGAATACATTCGCCTACTTTTCCAAAGTGAGAGGCATTTCTTCACATGTCATTGCCTTTGTTAAATTCGGTTTCATTGGTTAGTTATCGTTAATCTTTAATTTTTTTGATGCATTTCTTTTTGATAGAAGATTTAAGACTTTCTATTGTTGTAATGCTATTTATGTTGTTTAGTCTGTTGATGAAATTATCTATAGCAAAGTGCTTAAGATTTTTCAGTTTTTTTTAGTATTTCAAGCCCTACAAAAGGAGACCAAGTTTGTCTTCAAAGACGATTGAAACTCTAAATTACACGGGCGTGAAGGAAAACATCGTTGTATTTAATCTAATCATGCTTGCCGTTTCTCTTTGTGTTTTAGAGGTCATATTTCTTCTTAAGTAAATACACGCATCAATAGACAGACAGATTGGGTCATCATCCTTGAGTTTCACTGTACTTTCGGTTCTTTACTTCATACAAACCCCAAATTTATTAGTTTGAGAAAAAAAGATAACATGCCCCTCAATACTGTAACACGTCTGTTCTGACTCTACCGATGTGAGTGTGAGTGTTTATGTTAAAATGTTTAAGTGAGATATAAAAAAATGGTCAGCTTGAAAACGCGAACCAATACTGTGACGCTCAGTAAGAAGTACGATGCGGTAAGAAGAAATGGTACAACACACACAAAGAGGGCTTGTAAGTTCACATTTCAGTCTGTCTGCACTGTAATGGTAACAACGCAAGAACATAGGGATTATTATGCCACACAGTCCTAGAACAAAACAATGCATCACCCGTTGTAAGCCATTTCATTGGCTATACTTATTTTCTTACCGCGTTCGCTTCGAATTGACTTGAGTAGCTATTCAGACAGTGACGAGAATGGCCATGCTTTACTGAGTCTATCCTATAGGCGATTCATATAAAAAAAATATTTTTAAAAATTAAACTAATGCACAAACAATCGTACCATGGGCGATCCCATGGAAATTGTGTCCGTCTTATTGCAAAATACATCAACATTTAATTTAACCGTGCAGATCGCTAGAACAAACCTCTGATAATGTACATTTTGAAAAGTGTTGTGTGACACGGATCGCCATTGTCGCTTGGTGTCTGCTTTCTTGTTCGAAAAGAGATCGTTTCGTCTTGACTATAAAAATTTAATTTGACTACGTTTTACGCACTACTTGAACTCACATTTACGTTGTAGGTGTAAGTCGTCGTTCTCAGTTTGCTGGAAGTTCGCTTTTGCATTTCTCAGATGTGATACTATATTTTACGGACTGAACGAAATTTCTTTTGGCGTGAAGCAGGACTCGTGGTTTTGTGGCATATGTGGAGAACATTGATGAAAGTTCAGTTATGTAGTCTTCGAAATCGCTGACACGGATTTGAGCTAACACTTCAGCTCTTGTGTGAGGCGACACGGCACGTCATTGCCTTTTACTTTATCAATGAAATCGTTTCATCTTATTGCAAAATTACATTTGACTAGGCTTCATACGCAGCAGGTCCCTGTACATAGGGAGAGTGTCTTAGCGTCAGAGTATTCATTCCACTCTCAAACAATCAAGAAGATGGAAGAGTCAGCACAGATCGACCTGCTGGTCAAATATTTGCTAAAAGTCATACGAAAGCACAATTCACAGGCGAAAGTGGCAACAAAACTTACTCTTTTGGTCGTTGATTTGATGAGAGTCATACGAAAGTGTGTAAGTGCTGATGAAGTTTGCTATATCTGCAAAGGTAAATGGGTATTTATCTCCAGAATACCTGCTTTGTCTAAGAAAGAGAGACAAAAGTCAATATGCCTAATATCGCTGTCGGGAGAAAGGACACTGGGATTCAGAGTTCCCTACGAGTAAAGAGAAGAAACAGAAACAAAACGAAACAGAGAAGAGAGATTCAGAAGAAGAAGAAATTGAAGATGATGAAGAACGTGTGCCAGTAAAGACATGGAAATGGAAAAATTGACAATGTGAGCCGATGCGTTGGCCCTGATGTGAAATTTCACACTACCTTCTAAACGAGAACAGACCAGAAAGAAAACGTAAGTGTCTCTTAGTCTTGACGTTCTATAATAAGGATGACGTGTTTTGTTTTTTACTCACACTTTATGAAATTGTGCTCTTTCACCTCTCTCTATCCCTCTGGAACATGTTTTCGTTAGAATTGAAATGAAAGGATGTTTTCCTTCACGCACGCTCTTTAGGCATGCAAGTCGGTAAACAATAGTCAGTCTATTCATCCATCATTTTGTGTCTTGATGTTTCCTAAATCAGACACTGATGCCATAAAATAACGGGTTAAATGGGTTTTGTAGTGTTGGGGGTGTGGTGGGGTGTAGGTGCTTGGCAGAGTTGGTCATTGCAGGTGAGGGTTTAGGTGCTTTCAAAAAACTTTTTCTTCTTCACTCTGTGTTAATGGAATATAATGGGTTATTTTCTTCATTCTATGTTGATAATATATATAAAGGGTTATTTCTTCACTCCGTGTGGATAGAGTATAATGCTTTTCTTCTTCCCTCTGTGTGGTTAGTATATTATGGCTTTTTTCCTCTTCCCTCTTTGAGGATAGCGTATATTGGGTTATTTATTTCTTCTTCCCTCTGCGTAGATTGTAGAAATGGGGATTATTTTTTTTACATCTCACCTCCGTGTGGATAGTAGGTATGGGATTTGCATTCTTCCTCTTCCATGTGTAGATAGTATATTTGAGGTTAGCATTATCTCCCTTCTGTGTGGATAGTATATTTGGGGTTTGTTTTTTTCCTCTTCCCTGTGTGTGTGTGTGTGTGTGTGTGTGTGTGTATTCGCGTACGTTATGTAAATCGTATATTTGGTTGTTTTTTTCTTCTTCCTCCCGAGTGTAGATGGTATATTTGGGGTTTGTCCGCGTTAGCGACGTTGTGTGGATAGTATATTTGGGAATTGTATGCGTTCGGGTACGTTTGTATGGATAGTATATTTGGTTTTGTTTTCCCTCCCTTCCGTGTGGATAGTATATTTTGAGTTTGTATGCGTTAGCGACGTTGTGTGGATAGTATATTTGGGGTTTGTATGCGTTCGCGTACGTTTGTGTGGATATTATATTTGGGGTTTGTATGCGTTAGTGACGTTGTGTGGATAGTATATTTGGGGTTTGTATGCGTTCGCGTACGTTTGTGTGGATAGTATATTTGGGGTTTGTACGCGTTAGCGACGTTGTGTGGATAGTATATTTACGGTTTGTATGCGTTCGCGTACGTTTGTGTGGATAGAATATTTGGGGTTTGTACGCGTTAGCGACGTTGTGTGGATAGTATATTTGGGGTTTGTATGCGTTCGCGTACGTTTGTGTGGATAGTATATTTGGGGTTTGTATGCGTTCGCGTACGTTTGTGTGGATAGTATATTTGGGGTTGGTATGCGTTAGCGACGTTGTGTGGATAGTATATTTGGGGTTTGTATGCGTTCGCGTACGTTTATGTGGATAGTATATTTGTTTTTTTTTTTTGTTCTTCCCTCTGTGGTGTGCGTGTGTGTGTGTGTGTGTGTGTGTCTGTGTGTGTGTGTTTGTGTGTGTGTGTGTGTTTGTGGATTGGTCTCTGTCCCTATAACATTCCCTTTAACCCTTTCAAATACATTCTACCTATCTACCTACAGTAGCTCGTATTCAGGTCAGCCACTTGCAACACTGTTGCCATTTATCCCCTAGTTTCCAGTACAGTGACGTCACTAACGCTGGAAATTTTGATACTATAAATATGGACTTGGGGTTTTCCACAGGTTGTAGCTATACATATGTGCTAGAGTTCATAAACAGGAACGTCACTCAAGCTGAGGCTATAAAAAGATGGTGGGGTTTTCCAAAGGAATAACCTACAAGTTGTAGTATAAATAGATAGGGGGATTTCATAGGAATTTTAGCTGATTATAGCTATAAATAGATACATGGGTGTTTATCCACGATCGTCACACAAGTTGATATTGTAAGTATTTACTAATTTTATCCATTTTAGTCTAAACCATTGTAACTTAATTTTCGGGGATATGTTTATTTTCCTTTAAATTCTGGGACAATTTCGTCATTTTAGCGTTACTTTTAGTCACATCCATTTTGTCGTTGAGCATTTCCTTGATTGTAGCTATTTATAGCATCATTACAATTATGCAAATTTTTGAACATCCCAGCAAGATTTCAGGTCTTGGTAATGCTTTATATATAAATCTCACGCTTGTACTAGTGTATGTATGTCTCTGTCTCTGTTGTGTTTGACCGTCTACCATCATTGTCCCTAGACAATCCTACCATGTTCAATTCCCCTTGACTCTATACAGACCCACCATGTTCAATTTCCATATGTTAAATTCCCCTAGTCCCTAGACAGACCCACACTCTATTCCCATGTTCAATTCCCCTTGTCCCTAGAGTGACCCAGCAATTTTTCCCATGTTCAATTTCCATTGACGCTAGACAGTCCCACGATTTATTCCCATGTTAAATTCCCCTTGTCCCTAGACGGACCCAAACTATAGTTCCATGTTAAATTCCCCTTGTCCCTAGATAGACCCACACTCTATTCTCCCATGTTAAATTCCCTTGTCCCTATAGTGACCCAGCAATTTCCCCCATGTTAAATTTACATAGTCCCTATAGTGACCCAGGGGGGGTCTGTAATGCTAATTCCCATTGTCCCTATAGTGACCCCATTCACTACTGCGGTAACGCCAAGCTGGTATCGAGGTGGTATATGGTACATTAGTGTGGTCCCAACTTTCGATTTCTTTTTTTCTCCTATCATCCTTGATATTAGCATACCCTATTAAGAGATCCACCACTCCGTCGGCAAATTATGCAACCTGATTACGTCATTCAGAATGAATCACTTATATCTAACGATAAATTCAATCTTAAATCTAAGACAGAAACACAAACACTAAATACAGTTAAGTAACGTACGAAGAGATATAGGATGATTCAAACTTAATGTTATATTTCACGACTAAAGATATTGATGTCTTATATGTGGAACATTCTGCAATTTCGTCGTGAATGTTAAGTATTATTAATCATAGACAAGGCTGATTGTGTATTAAAAATGTTAATTGATCCCATGCATTATGATAACTAGATACTATTAATAAATACGATCCAGATCCGCGTACTCTTAAGATGTGAAATTTAGGTTTATCAAAACCGTTCACATTAGCAATTTTACATTAATTATATTATCAGTTTTTTCCTCTCCTTCGTTAGATAGCGGGTTTTATTTTTGGTATGGTGTAAGTGAAGTTCCTCCGCGTGTGGTGAAAGTACCTCAGCAATCTGATGAGCCAAGTATTTTTCTTGTTGTTGCAACAGCATAGTAAGCATAGTATCAGATAAATTCAATCGACATAACAGTCTCTGATTCCCCGTTTCCATTCACTTCTACCAGGTTCTTTACGACGGCGCTTCGCAGCTTCAAAACCAATCTTGAATGTCCGCGTTAGGCATATAAAGATTTCCGGTTTGATCTTCAAAATCACGAGCTCGTGCCGCGAATTTCAACAGCAACCCGACTGGTAACCTTGGTCAAATCTACATTGGTGACAAACATGACCAGGTCCACATCGGCTTGTCGCTAGGCTGCTGATCTTCCAGAAATGTTAATAGGTATTTGGTATAATATTAAGTCTATTTTATAAGTGACAAGGCAACTCAATAGACGTTTACGGGATTTGTGAACGATCAAGTGCACGTAATGCCTTATTAAGAGATATCCGTATCTGGGGCCGTCCAGCCGAGTTGGCAACAGCAAAGTTGAAAAAAACAGTGGTAGTCGTACACCGCACTGGGTTAAATAATCAACAAGTTCACTTGGTGGTGCAAGCCCATATAAGTCAAAATATAAAAGATGCAGAGGAGATGCCACGTATGCGACCCTTTGAGTTAAATGACCTGCTCAGCCGCACAATCCCATCTCGGAAATGTTTGGCTAACTTTGTAAAATAAAAATTAGACAATGGACGCGCCAATACTATCGAAGACCACTTCCGCTCCGCTTGAGAGCCTTTGACTCCCACGTCTAGATTATCGAAAACCGTTTTCCTTTTTATGTAATCTCCAACCAACTTTTCAGCCCTATCCCGGATACATTTCAGATGGCTCCTAGCGCAGCCACTAATAATGCTAGAATGGCTACGAGGAATGGAAATATTCCACATTCGAATTTCATCGAGGCGCTAATGTTTAGCTACTTTAGACCGTTGCGCCTGTGTTCTTTTGTGTGGGTTCTTTGCGGCAATTTAACCTCAGTGAGACCTTAGTCACTGCCAAACGTGAAAACGTCATCGAACGTACAGTTTGGATGTTAATATTGTACAGGAGTTGAAATGCTACAAAACGCGTGACTTGGTACGCTAATACCTTGCTGAGTATTTATTTGCATTAAGAATTCTCCTCAAACTGTGCTTTGCGCTCAGCCTGTTGTCATCGTGAGGGATGAAAGAGTAAATATTTCGCTAGACCCGATGAATGCTGTCAAACTTTCGTCTGTAGATACAGATGGACTCTCAAAAGCATCCAAAGTGTCAGTTTGGATAAGTGAAATGCACGGTCGGCAGGAGCATTAGCTTCACAACAAATTGCATCATTATCATGGTCCATATGAGTTAAAGAGACTGTGTTTTGCCACGAAGATATCTTTACGAATGTCTCCAAATATGTGTGAGAGTATAATCGTGCAGGAAAACTTTCCGCAATCGTAAATCAGTTCTTGTTGACCTGCAAATCCAATAACAAAATTAAGGTGAGAAAGCGATAAATCTTATACCAGATCTGAAGCGATGGTAGGAACTGCAAGGCTCGTAGGTCGTTGTATTGCATATGCTAGATGGTAGGAACTGCAAGGCTCGTAGGCCGTTGTATTGCATATGCTAGATGGTAGAAACTGCAAGGCTCGTAGGTCGTTGTATTGCATATGCTAGATTGTAGGAACTGCAAGGCTCGTAGATCGTTGTATTGCATATGCTAGATGGTAGGAACTGCAAGGCTCGTAGGTCGTTGTATTACATATGCTAGATGGAAGGAACTGCAAGGCTCGTAGGTCGTTGTATTGCATTTGCTAGATGGTATGAACTGCAAGGCTCGTAGGTCGCTGTATTGTAGATGCTAGATGGTAGGAACTGCAAGGCTCGTAGGTGGTTGTATTGCATACGCCAGATGATTTGCATGTCCGTTTGTCTATTTCATGAAGATGATAGACAGCACAGCCGATTTTGCTTAATCGTCACAGTATCTGGCGAGTCCTAGTATGGTTATGTCATGCCAGCTTTGTTCAGACAGGCTTCAATTTCCGTTCATTCAATTAAATAACGTGCACTGTTCAACAACGCTATGATGTCATTGTTGAGAACATCTGTTTTATCATTCTCACCGTAACCGTTATTGTCTTTGCGTACAAGAATGCTTTGGACTTAAATACCAATTTATGTCCTCAACCTGACGTTCTAACTGGTCCGGCACCCAAGCTTCATGTGCGTAATATTGATATTCTTGCACGTTGCTATCCCGTAACACAGGGACGTTGATGTCCAACGCAGTATTTGATTATTTTTATTTGAGGCATCGATTATACATTTATGGTTTCCTCTAGTAACTTTTCTGCGAGACAACCTTAAACCGCTCCCGATTACCATAATTGCAACGTTGAATCGGCATAGATAAATTTACTGACTGAGACTGGCATTGCTGCTGTTGATGGAAACATAATCGGTGCTCGAGTGCCGAGAGTCGATGTCGATCTCGACTCGATTTGTTTTTCTTCAACTGATCCGTTGCAAAGTTTTTAATAGTATTAACTACTCGCATTGCATCGTCTTTTGCGATCGGCGCAGCACGCGAACACAAGGTCGGGTTGGAATATTAAGCAAGCTACGGGATTGGCCCACAGTAACTACATAAACGTCTGATTTCATTAATGAGATTGTAGTCATCGAGGTGACGATATGATTTTATTTGCAACAAAACGACACATCGTAGCATTGCTATCGCGTAACACGTGAATCGCTTCAGAACCCATCATCAGTGTCTTTATTGATATCGTGCATTAACAAGCGCCACGTTCCGGGGTCCACGATGTTGTTAGTGATTAGCAAATCGATGAGGCCTAACGGATGACTTCTGGTGCGTTGTTGCCTATGCAAAACGATCCAACGAGCTTTTCCAACGACTCTAAAATGTCATGGCTTGCGGTAGCGCAATCAACTATACTCACCATAGATTTCAGGTCTCTCAACGACTTCCTAATAAAAGCTTTTAAGCGCGTTGAATGTTATATTTAGTTTTATTTCAACGTTAAATTCCTCCCACACTCCGCTTGATGTCATACTTTTATCAAACCTCTCCCGAAATATCCACTTGGCTCAAAATATTTCAGACGGTCTTTGACTTACACTTGGGTGGAGCCCTTGCCTCGGCCACCTCTGGGCCCCCACAGGGAGCACAAGAAACTGTTCAATAGCTCGAGCAGTCCTGACAATCGGACCCGGTTCATCTTCTGTTCCAATCACTGCGGTGGTGGTTTCCATGATTTTCCTCACTTGTTCAACGGTTTCGCTCGTAGATTTGATTAGCGGAACAAACGTTTGTTCAAAAATCCACTGAGATGTTCCCGTTAAGTCTAAGCCTTTTGAGATGTAAAACATTTTCTGATGCGTTTAAGAACGTCAGTAGTGAAGGGGGACACTTTACGTACAATGGGAATTAGCATTAAAAACACCCTTGGGACACTTTACGTACAATGGAAATTTAACATGGAGAAAAATCGTGGGACACTTTACGTACAAGGGGAATTAACATGGGAATAAATCGTGGGACACTTTACGTACAAGGGAATTTAACATGGGAATAAATCGTGGGATACTATACGTACAAGGGGAATTTAACATGGGATTTTTTTTTTTTTTAAATTTT
>CM068830.1:86694641-86702141 GCA_028554795.2 Sinohyriopsis cumingii | reverse complement strand
TACTCTGACGCTAAGACACTCTCCTTATATACAGGGACCTGCTGCGTATGAAACCTAGTCAAATGTAATTTTGCAATAAGATGAAACGATTTCATTGAGGAAGTAAAAAGCAATGATGTACCGTATCGCCTCACACAAAACCTGAAGTGTTAGTTCAAATCCGTGTCAGCGATTTCGAAGACGACATAACTAAGCTTTAATCAATGCTCTCCAATTATGCCACAAAACCACGAGTCCTGATTCACGCCAAAAGAAATTTCGTTCGGTCCATAAAAAATAGTATCATATCTGAGAAACGCAAAAAGGAACTTCCAGAAAACTGAGAAAGACGGCTTACACCTACAACGTAAATGTATGAGTTCAAGTAGTGCGTAAAACTTAGTCAAATTAAATTTTTATAGTCAAGACGAAACGATCTCTTTTCGAACAAGAAAGCAGACACCAAGCGACAATGGCAATCCGTGTCACACAACACTTTTCAAAATGTATATTATCAGAGGTTTGTTCTAGCGATCTGCACGGTTAAATTAAATGTTGATGTATTTTGCAATAAGACGGACACAATTTCCATGGGATCGCCCATGGTACGAATGTTCGTGCATTAGTTTAATTTTTAAAAATATTTTTTTTATATAAATCGCCTATAGGATAGATCCAGGAAAGCATGGCCATTCTCGTCACTGTCTGAATAGCTACTCAAGTCAATTCGAAGCGAACGCGGTAAGAAAATAAGTATAGCCAATGAAATGGCTTACAACGGGTGATGCATTGTTTTGTTCTAGGACTGTGTGGCATAATAATCCCTATGTTCTTGCGTTGTTACCATTACAGTGCAGACAGACTGAAATGTGAACTTACAAGCCCTCTTTGTGTGTGTTGTACCATTTCCTCTTACCACATCAAAATACTGAGCGTCACAGTATTGGTTCGCGTTTTCAAACTGACCATTTTTTTTATATCTCACTTAAACATTTCGACATAAACACTCACACTCACATCGGTAGAGTCAGAACAGACGTGTTACAGTATTGAGGGGCATGTTATCTTTTCGTTTTCAAACTAATAAATTTGGGGCTTGTATGAAGTAAAGAACCGAAAGTACAGTGAAACTCAAGGATGATGACCCAATCTGTCTGTCTATTGATGCGTGTATTTACTTAAGAAGAAATATGACCTCTAAAACACAAAGAGATACGGCAAGCATGATTAGATCAAACACAACGATGTTTTCCTTCACGCCCGTGTAATTTAGAGTTTCAATCGTCTTTGAAGACAAACTTGGTCTCCTTTTGTAGGGCTTGAAATAATAAAAGAAACTGAAAAATCTTAAGCACTTTGCTATAGATAATTTCATCAACAGACTAAACAACATAAATACCGTTACAACAATAGAAAGCCTTAAATCTTCTATCAAAAAGAAATGCATGAAAAAAATTAAAGATTAACGATAACTAACCAATGAAACCGAATTTAACAAAGGCAATGACATGTGAACAAATGCCTCTCACTTTGGAAAAGTAGGCGAATGTACTCTGTCATGCACCATCAACTTGAAAAAAATTATAAACAGAGAGAAACCTGAATTCAAAATTCAGTTGTTTCTTTTTCTTCAAAATTGTTTCGTTTCTTTTTTCTTTTTTTTTTGGAACAAATCTAAGCACTAATATAGAGTGGAAAAGGGAAAATGCACATACAAGCTTTGATATTTCTGAAAAAATGAGGGGATATTCCTAACGTTCATAACCACCTATATATGCTTGGACTTGTCTGTGACTTATCCACAAAACAAGATGTACATATTTCTGGTCAAGCTGCAAGTGTGTGCGTGTTTTTGAAAATGGTAAAAATGGGATATACAATTTTCTCGTGACACTTATAAAGTGAAGAGTCTGTGCAAGTGTCAAAAGCCAAAGTCATATAAGTTTTGTATTTTGTACGGCTTGTAAAGATTTCCACTTTAGAAAATGTGAAGTATCACAAGTTATTATCACAAACAGAAGTGGAACATAGGGGCTTGCAAGAAAGAAAATAACCCAGACAGTTGGTGTCATCAAGAGTGCTAGAGACGGTACCCGAACTTGCTTGCTTGCTTACTTGAATTAAAGTGATTTTCGCTCTAATGGAGCATGTATCACTGGTTTAATAACGCACCGCGTGATTTTTAATTACTCCTGGGGAAGGAAAGAGAGCCTCATCCCCCCAGGCTTTTATGTACTCACAGACTACTTTTAAATTTAGCCAATCAGGTGTAGGACTAACTAGTCCTTAACAACCTGACTGAAAGGCTTTAAACATGAGTGGGAATTGTCTCACCACACACTCATTTTTCTGTCCGAGCGTGGTAAAGGAGGAAAAAGGTGCTCAGCAAGACAGCCATGGATGTTAAGTACTCACCAAAACGCTAGCCCGTACTTATTTCAAATCAAGTCGTGTCACCAAAAAAGACGACGTGTACGACATCAAAGGCATTGTCAAACGCAGAATACCTCAGTGCTAACTGGCTAGGTCTGCATTTCTTGCTCCCGCTGCTGTTGCGTATATTTCTTCCCTCCACACCGAGTTCTGGGCCTAATTCTTTAAATTTCGTTGTACCCGAACTTAAATTATCCATATTATCACCAACAAAAAAAAAAAAAAAAAAAAAAAAAAACCGCACAGACCTAAAAGAAACACTCACTCACTTTTTACAGAACATTACTATTTTTAAAATTTTGATAAGCGACGGAAACGAACAACTTAGAGTCACACTTTCTAACCAAGATAAAGAAATCATGTGTTGATAGACTCACTTCTGTATTTTTTCTTCTAACTGACTAACATATCATAGGCAATGGAATGTTATTTCTTTTCGAGAGTATGGGGTAGCCCTAAAAATGTTTGGGGAACTTGAAGCTATGGCTTTGGCGATCGCTTCAAGTTCCCCCAAAAATTTTTAGGGCTACCCCATACTCTCGAAAAGAAATAACATTCCATTGCCTATGATATGTTAGTCAGTTAGAAGAAAAAATACAGAAGTGAGTCTATCAACACATGATTTCTTTATCTTGGTTAGAAAGTGTGACTCTAAGTTGTTCGTTTCCGTCGCTTATCAAAATTTTAAAAATAGTAATGTTCTGTAAAAAGTGAGTGAGTGTTTCTTTTAGGTCTGTGCGTTTTTTTTTTTTTTTTTTTTTTTTTTTGTTGGTGATAATATGGATAATATAAGTTCGGGTACAACGAAATTTAAAGAATTAGGCCCAGAACTCGGTGTGGAGGGAAGAAATATACGCAACAGCAGCGGGAGCAAGAAATGCAGACCTAGCCAGTTAGCACTGAGGTATTCTGCGTTTGACAATGCCTTTGATGTTTTACACGTCGTCTTTTTTGGTGACACGACTTGATTTGAAATAAGTACGGGCTAGCGTTTTGGTGAGTACTTAACATCCATGGCTGTCTTGCTGAGCACCTTTTTCCTCCTTTACCACGCTCGGACAGAAAAATGAGTGTGTGGTGAGACAATTCCCACTCATGTTTAAAGCCTTTCAGTCAGGTTGTTAAGGACTAGTTAGTCCTACACCTGATTGGCTAAATTTAAAAGTAGTCTGTGAGTACATAAAAGCCTGGGGGGATGAGGCTCTCTTTCCTTCCCCAGGAGTAATTAAAAATCACGCGGTGCGTTATTAAACCAGTGATACATGCTCCATTAGAGCGAAAATCACTTTAATTCAAGTAAGCAAGCAAGCAAGTTCGGGTACCGTCTCTAGCACTCTTGATGACACCAACTGTCTGGGTTATTTTCTTTCTTGCAAGCCCCTATGTTCCACTTCTGTTTGTGATAATAACTTGTGATACTTCACATTTTCTAAAGTGGAAATCTTTACAAGCCGTACAAAATACAAAACTTATATGACTTTGGCTTTTGACACTTGCACAGACTCTTCACTTTATAAGTGTCACGAGAAAATTGTATATCCCATTTTTACCATTTTCAAAAACACGCACACACTTGCAGCTTGACCAGAAATATGTACATCTTGTTTTGTGGATAAGTCACAGACAAGTCCAAGCATATATAGGTGGTTATGAACGTTAGGAATATCCCCTCATTTTTTCAGAAATATCAAAGCTTGTATGTGCATTTTCCCTTTTCCACTCTATATTAGTGCTTAGATTTGTTCCAAAAAAAAAAGAAAAAAGAAACGAAACAATTTTGAAGAAAAAGAAACAACTGAATTTTGAATTCAGGTTTCTCTCTGTTTATAATTTTTTTCAAGTTGATGGTGCATGACAGAGTACATTCGCCTACTTTTCCAAAGTGAGAGGCATTTGTTCACATGTCATTGCCTTTGTTAAATTCGGTTTCATTGGTTAGTTATCGTTAATCTTTAATTTTTTTCATGCATTTCTTTTTGATAGAAGATTTAAGGCTTTCTATTGTTGTAACGGTATTTATGTTGTTTAGTCTGTTGATGAAATTATCTATAGCAAAGTGCTTAAGATTTTTCAGTTTCTTTTATTATTTCAAGCCCTACAAAAGGAGACCAAGTTTGTCTTCAAAGACGATTGAAACTCTAAATTACACGGGCGTGAAGGAAAACATCGTTGTGTTTGATCTAATCATGCTTGCCGTATCTCTTTGTGTTTTAGAGGTCATATTTCTTCTTAAGTAAATACACGCATCAATAGACAGACAGATTGGGTCATCATCCTTGAGTTTCACTGTACTTTCGGTTCTTTACTTCATACAAGCCCCAAATTTATTAGTTTGAAAACGAAAAGATAACATGCCCCTCAATACTGTAACACGTCTGTTCTGACTCTACCGATGTGAGTGTGAGTGTTTATGTCGAAATGTTTAAGTGAGATATAAAAAAAATGGTCAGTTTGAAAACGCGAACCAATACTGTGACGCTCAGTATTTTGATGTGGTAAGAGGAAATGGTACAACACACACAAAGAGGGCTTGTAAGTTCACATTTCAGTCTGTCTGCACTGTAATGGTAACAACGCAAGAACATAGGGATTATTATGCCACACAGTCCTAGAACAAAACAATGCATCACCCGTTGTAAGCCATTTCATTGGCTATACTTATTTTCTTACCGCGTTCGCTTCGAATTGACTTGAGTAGCTATTCAGACAGTGACGAGAATGGCCATGCTTTCCTGGATCTATCCTATAGGCGATTTATATAAAAAAAATATTTTTAAAAATTAAACTAATGCACGAACATTCGTACCATGGGCGATCCCATGGAAATTGTGTCCGTCTTATTGCAAAATACATCAACATTTAATTTAACCGTGCAGATCGCTAGAACAAACCTCTGATAATATACATTTTGAAAAGTGTTGTGTGACACGGATTGCCATTGTCGCTTGGTGTCTGCTTTCTTGTTCGAAAAGAGATCGTTTCGTCTTGACTATAAAAATTTAATTTGACTAAGTTTTACGCACTACTTGAACTCATACATTTACGTTGTAGGTGTAAGCCGTCTTTCTCAGTTTTCTGGAAGTTCCTTTTTGCGTTTCTCAGATATGATACTATTTTTTATGGACCGAACGAAATTTCTTTTGGCGTGAATCAGGACTCGTGGTTTTGTGGCATAATTGGAGAGCATTGATTAAAGCTTAGTTATGTCGTCTTCGAAATCGCTGACACGGATTTGAACTAACACTTCAGGTTTTGTGTGAGGCGATACGGTACATCATTGCTTTTTACTTCCTCAATGAAATCGTTTCATCTTATTGCAAAATTACATTTGACTAGGTTTCATACGCAGCAGGTCCCTGTATATAAGGAGAGTGTCTTAGCGTCAGAGTATTCATTCCGCTCTCAAACGATCAAGAAGATGGAAGAGTCAGCACAGATCGACCTGCTGGTCAAATATTTGCTAAAAGTCATACGAAAGCATAATTCACATGCGAAAGTGGCAACAAAACTTACTCTTTTGATCGTTGATTTGATGAGAGTCATACGAAAGTGTGTAAGTGCTAATGAAGTTTGCTATATCTGCAAAGGTAAATGGGTATTTGTCTCCAGAATACCTGCTTCGTCTAAGAAAGAGAGACAAAAGTCAAGATACCTAATATCGTTGTCAGGAGAAAGGACACTGGAATTCAGAGTGCCCTACGAGAAAAGAGAAGAAACAAAAACAAGACGAAAGAGAGAAGAGGGATTCAGAAGAAGAAGAAATTGAAGATGATGAAGAACTTGTGCCAGTAAAGACATGGAAATGGAAAAATTGACAATGTGAGCCGATGCGTTGGCCCTGATGTGAAATTTCATATTACCTTCTAAAAGAGAATAGACCAGAAAGAACACGTACGTGTCTCTTGGTCTTGACATTGTATAATAAGGATGGCGTGTTTTGTTTTCTACTCACACTTTATGAAATTGTGCCCTTTCACCTATCTCTATCCCTCTGGATCATGTTTTAGTTAGAATTGAAATGGAAGGATGTTTTCCTTCACGCACGCTCTTTAGGCATGCAAGTCGGTAAACAATAGTCAGTCTATTTCTCCATTATTTTGTGTCTTGATGTTTCCTAAATCACACACTGATGCCATAAAATAACGGGTTAAATGGGTTTTGTAGTGTTGGGAGTGGGGGTGGGGTGGGGTGGGGTGTAGGTGTTTGGCAGAGTTGGTCATTGCAGGTGAGGGCTTAGGTGCTTTCAAAAAACTTTTACTTCTTCACTCTGTGTTGATAGTATATTTGGGGTTTGTATGCGTTCGCGTACGTTTGTGTGGATAGTTTATTTGGGGTTTGTATCATCTCCCTTCTGTGTTGATAGTATATTTGGGGTTTGTATGCGTTCGCGTACGTTTGTGTGGATAGTTTATTTGGGGTTTGTATCATCTCCCTTCTGTGTTGATAGTATATTTGGGGTTTGTATGCGTTCGCGTACGTTTGTGTGGATAGTTTATTTGGGGTTTGTATCATCTCCCTTCTGTGTTGATAGTATATTTGGGGTTTGTTTTTTCCTCTTCCCTCTGTATGTGTGTGTGTGTGTGTATGTGTGTATGTGTGTGTGTGTGTGTGTGTGTGTGTGTGTCTGCGCGCGTACGTTGTGTGGGTGTGTGTGTTGGTCTCTGTTTGTCCGTATAAAACTCACTTTATCCCTATCAGATACACTCTACCTACCTACCTGCAGTAGCATGCATTCAGGTCAGCCACTTGCAACACTGTTGATATTTATCCCTAGTGTTCAGTACAGTGACGTCACTGACGCTGGAAATTTCGAGACTATAAATATCGACTTGGGGATTTCCACATTTTGTAGCTATACATATATACTAGAATTCATAAACAGGAACGTCACTCAAGCTGAGGCTATAAAAAGATAGTGGGATTTTCCAAAGGAAAAACCCACAAGTTGAAGCTATAAATAGATAGTGGGATTTCATAGGAATTTCAGCTGATTATAGATACATAGGTATTTATCGACGATCGTCACAGAAGTTGATATTGTAAGTAGTTACTAATTTTATCTATTTTATAGTGTGTGTGTTTATGTGT